>APFE030412794.1:128785-141292 GCA_000404065.3 Pinus taeda
AATTTTAATAAGAGCTTGTAAAATTGTTTTGTACAAATGTGTTGAATTAATGATTTCAAATTAAAATCAAACTACATTTAGTCACTTGAAAATTTGCAAGTATCTTAATTAACAATTGTGTTGCAAGTATCCTAATCAAATTGTGTTAAATTAATGACTTCAAATTAAAAGCAAACCACATTTAGCCACTTGAAAATTTGCAAGTATCCTAATCAACAATTGTATTGCAAGTATACTAATCAAAACATGTTATATTAACAATTTCAAATTAAAAGCAAACCACATATAGCCACTTGAAAATTTGCAAGTATCCTAATCAACAATTGCGTTGCAAGTATCCTAATTAGAATGTGTTACATTAATTTTTTCAAATTAAAAGCAAACTACATTTAGCCACTTGAAAATTTGCAAGTATCTTAATCAACAATTGTGTTAATGTTTATTTGTAGGTTTTGTTGTTGTTGTTGTTGTTGTTGTTGTTTTTTTTTTTTTTTTTTAATGCAAGTGTTTTTTTGTAAGCTTGGTAGGACATTTTCATTATTTCCAACTTCTCATCTCAATTAGGGGGATAGCACAAGATTTGAACTCAACTTTTGTTTTGATGAGACTTTTTCCATGGCCATTGCCAATTGAGCTATCCCAAGTGGGCTTAATATAAGTGTTTTTAATAAAAATAACAAGGTTATAAAATGTTCAACAATATTTTATTTTATTTTGTTATTTTTAATGATTTTATCACTTCCTTGGATGTATTAAGCAATTGTGTAATTTTCTTGTGAGATCTTCTTGATTCTTGTATCTTTGCTTTGCCTTGTTTGAGTATATTTTAATATTTAATTGCCTTTTTTGGTGACTTGTGATCCAAATAGGTTTTCATATGATGTGAGCTTGATCTATTAACTTGGATAATATTTGTTTCTCCTCTTATTTGAAAAGTTGCAAAGAAAATGTGGATTTATTGTGTGTTACATCTTGTTTCACTTTTGAAAGTTTGGGTTTGTTTCTCTTGTAAATACATTGTAGGATTGGTCTTTTGGCTGCCTTCATTGTGTTACAAATCCAAACTTTATTTGTTGTGTTTTCATGTTTTGTTTGTCTTTCATGATAAGCAATACATTGCATCATCTAATTGCAAATCATTGGTTTTAAGCTTTTGAGTAATGGAATGGTTTTGCATTAATGTCTTTGAGTGAGATCTATTTAATGAATTTGTTTCATTTTATAGTTTTATGTCTATTTAGTGGTTAATGAGAGTGCGTGAGGGTTTCTTGTTGCTTCGAAAAAGGAAGAGTTCTCTACCCTTTTAGATATATTTCATTGAATTGAAATGAATATCATGGTTCATGTATTTTTCATTTTGGGATTGGTATTGAAGTCTCTAAACACCATTGTAGTTGCACTTTGTGCCTTTAAGTGAACAATAACCAATAAAATTTACTTATACTTAGCACACCAACATAGATTAGGGTGTAGAGCCTTGAAATGGGATTGGAGAGGACACTCTTCAAGGCTACAAAATTGACACAAGCTCCAGTAAAGAGAGTGAATCCACTACCACACCTTATTACTTCTAGAACCCTCCTCTAACATTGGAGTCAAGAGTGAATCCACTACCACACTTGATTACTTGTCGAAACCTCTAACATAGGAGTCAAGCACACAGTCACATTGGGAACTTATGGAGTGACATCCCCACTCCACTAGTTTTGGTGTTTGTTGGAATTTTTGCGCTTGGGAATCTCTTTGAGAGGCACACCACTCACTATGAGAAACCTCTTTAGAGGTTTTAGGCTTAGTTACTTTGCCTACATGTATGGTCTAGTACTAATCATGTAGGCTCTCACCCAAGTAACTATGGGTGGGAAGTCCCCATAGTACTTAAAGCAGATGTCAATCACTATATAAGTGCTCTTGGGGGTAGCAGTCAACTCCATCGAGTTCAATTATGACATTCAAGGCTAATATAAGGAGGTTGGGGTAATTGCTACTCAGTCCTTTGTTATGTTAAGGTCCTTTAGGGTTTCATTAAGAACCTTCGATTTTAGGAGTTACTCATGTTATATTTGCTTTGATTATTGTATTCTTAGGATCCTTTATAGTGTGCTCTTTGATCCAAGTCTAATGGGCGATAGGGGTGTATTTTTCAATTAATTAACTTGATATATTCATTATGATTGACCCAGTTGTTTGTTGATCTCAAAGACTTCAAAACCATCCTCCCAAAGAGGAAGGCTTGTTGTTATAGAGATGTAGCATTGCTTCGACAACAAAGGACTTAGATTAAATTGAGTCTAGGAGAGTTATTTTTGGTTCAAGGGGGAAAGAACAAGTCATGCTTGAAATGGTAGACAAAAGTCCACTAGTAAATGTAAACCCACCTTTGATGAATCCTCTTGATCCCATACTTTTTTAGATGAGTGCAAAGTTTTCACAACCATTTTCCTTATTTTTTCATCACATGGCTGGTTAGAGTGGTGCTTCAACCATGGGAGAGATGGGACCTTCTTCACCATCTACGTTATGGATTTCTACAGTGATTTCCTTGCAACCTTCGATTAGTGTGATAGGGTCTAACTGTCAACCTTTGAACATGTCTCCCTTCTCACTTTGGGGAATACCATTAGTTGTTTCTACAACCTCGAGTAATTTCCTTAGTTTGTTAGTGTCCCTCCACCCTTCCAAATTCATGTTCAGTGTTGGGGTAAGTTAGATCCCACACATGGGAGTTGGGTGGTTCCCACTTAGTTCCACTATTCATATGGTTGTTATCTCTAGCATGGGACAACCATCTATGGGGATTTTTCTATGGGTCTATACTTGTTCCTAGTCATTCTAGGGATAATAGTGTTTTGAAGGATTGTTTAATCCTTGGGGTTAGTCTTGCATTAGGGGGAATTCCTTCTACCATAGGCCTAAGTTCCTTCGGGGGATAATGGGGAAATCTTTGTTGGTACTTATGGTAGTGCTTTCATATCAAGAAGTTATCCTTCTGGTACTAAATACACTCATATTAGCAGTTATGCTCTTAAGAGTTCCTTTGTCCCTAGGTCCACCCCCTGCGGGGGAAACAATCCTTTTGCCACTATGACTAGTCCAAGGGTTCAATGTACTAGGCCTAATAATCCCTTTGGTAATATTACTTCATTTAGAAATTGCATTATGATGATATTGCAACATTTGTTTGGGGTACCATCTTTACCTTGAGGCCCATTTAACCAAAAATCAACTTCCATTTCTAGCATCACTTACAAATGACCCCATCTTCCATGACCCATGGTGGCCATCCATGCCCATTAAGTTACTCTCAGATTTATCGAAATTCAATGGTAAGTCTGGAGAGAACCTGACTACACACATCACCACCTACCACTTATAGTATTCATCTAATTCTTCGGTAAATGATAATATTAGGTTGTGTGTCTTCTAGTGAACCCTAACCAAATATGTCACTCAATGGTACATGGAAATTGATAAGGCATTTTATCATGATTATGCCACCTTAGTGTGAATGTTTATAAACCATTTCTAGTTACCTTTGCGGTAAGAGATTGGAATCGATCTCTTGTTTACCTTTAAGTAGGACACTTCCATTCACATTTTTGATCATATTCATGAGTGGAGGTGATGTAAGTGGTTGATTAGGATCAAGATTATTGATCGACTATTGAAACATAGGTTTACCTAATCCTTGTTACGTCAAATTACTAAGAATGTAGCTATGACTGAGGCAACTACTAAGGAGTAGGCTATCTTGCGTGCCCAACATCTTGACTTGATCTGTTCATAGCTAGGTACGTTGTACGATATTTTTCCCAATGCTCCTCGACTATTCACTGATCTACCACATTCAAAATTAGAACCACATGCTGATGGTGTAATTGGTTTTGTCTCCACCAATGTTGTGAGTTAGTTATGTGCTCAATTGTGGAAATTGTTTTTTACATCACAAGCCCCTACAACCATACCTAGTTCTCAACAAGTGAAGTCCCCTAAGCATACTCTCGAGATTAGTAGTGTGATCCACACAACCTAAAAACTATCAACAACTCGGTAGTAAAAAATAAAAAGAATAAGCAGAAAAATAGTTCCACCACAGTAAATCCAAACCATTACAAGTGGGGCCACAAATGAACATAAATGTAAGGTCAAATTTCCTTGTAATATTTGTCAAGGTCACCATTTAACTCATGAATTCCCATGAATGGATGAGATTCATCACCTCTTTGCACAATAGGTTGTTGGGCAATAAATTATTGTTTTAACCAATCCATTCCCCATCCAAAAACAATAACAAATGGTTATAAGCTAACCTCCTCTTCGTGGGGGAATGAGAGGGCCAAATTTCCAAGGACACCCATTGCATGTCCTTATTGCAATGAGGCAATGAACTTGATTATGAGACTGAAAAAATATGAGACTCTAGAGATCAATTCTTCTATTAGGGACTTGTTCATCCCCATTCAATTCAATGGGCCTCTCATGATAGATAAGACTTTGGAGACAATGATCCACCCACCCAAGTGTGTTCTCCATTGGTCGACACATAATCCTAACTCTAGGACTACCCACAACTAAAATGACATTTAGGATTTAGCTCAAGCCCCATGTTCCATGTCTACTTTGGAGGTTTCATAAAGCTTCCCTATGCAACACAAAGCCTTGTTGACTACTATCGGAGGGGTTCATCCCTTAGAATCTAACCTTATTATGTTTGATATTAATACAAGTAGGTATTGATTATCATGTTAGTTCACCTTTCATATCTCTATTCATGTCCTTAATATGGATATTTACTGCACTCTTTTGAATGAAGGATCCTCCACTTGTATCAGGTCTTGTCATGCTAAAAATATATTATATCTCTGACACTCATTTTGTCAACCACCACATTCTGGGCCTTTGATGACCTTACCTTTTTACCTAAGAGAGTTATCTCTTCATTTTCCATCTAGTTTGGGTGAAAATTCATCGCAATTGATTTAGAATTAGTTGATGCCTTGGTTGAATATAGTTTTCTCCTTGGATGCAACTAGTTTTATGCAATGACTGATGTCGTTTTTTCGGTATTCTATTTTCTTCGCTTTCCCCATGAAGACAAGAGTTACAATTGATCATCTTTCATACTGCATGACAACTAGGACCATCACTACATGCACTGTAGTTCCATTTGTTAGTGACAACCCTTTAGGATATGTGAATGTCAATGGGGATCTGTTCAAGAATTCATCATTAATGCACATATTTCCAATGCCACCCCCTGATATTCCTTCTACCAATATTCCTCCCATTTATATGATCTCTTCCATCACTAGTGGATCCCATTGGTCCATTGACCCTTGGATGGTGCCATCTCCTTTGGATGTAGACATATATGGTGAGCACATGCCACTTCCAGCGAAAGTGATTTCCTCTTCGATGGTCTCATCAACACCACCTAACATTGATAAAAGAAATCCTTCCCAAAATGGAATATGATCAATATGCTTTTCCCACACGGACTATCACTCCACCTATTTCACATGATTCCCTCAATGTCAAGTTCCCTTCACAAAATACCATCTTGGAGGTCATGGATTCAACTAATAAACCAAGGGAGGATATGCCTCATTATGTCTCTATTCTCCCCAATCTAAAAATGGTGGAGCTTAGGAAACAAAATCTTCAATCGGGCCATGGGGCATTTTCTAGGTCATCCAATGAAGAGCCACCCTTGGACCGAGTTAAGTTTTTGATTTCTATTACCAAACTTGCCACTGATTTTCCAATCCAACCCCCCCACTTGACGAGTGCCATTAACCTTCATTATGTCTTAATATCCATTGTCAACGAGTTTCACTATTTCATGAGAGCACTCACCTTTTATATCCTCAGATAGTTCCTCATAATGACATGGTTATAAGCTTTCCCTAGAATCATTAACATTTAGGAACCTAACAATTCAAACTTATATTGCGTGGCCCAACATGGTGTGCCACATGATGTTGATAATGGCCCATGAGTTCCTACACATCAATAAGAATCCTTGGCCTATGCTTGGTAGTGGGAGTTATATAATGTAACCTATTAGATTGTGTCATGCCTTGTACACATGTATTTTAGCTTTGGTTTGGTGTGTGATTTGAGTGCTCTTTATCTTTGTGTGTGGATTGTTTCAATTCAATGCTTATCATGCTTCATACTTGATTTGCATTTGTTAGTCAGATACTCTCAGTGTGTCATAAGCACTCGCATGGTGAAGCCAAGAGGTTACATACGTTAGTCCTCTAGCTATGTTGGAATTTTTCACAATAATTGAGCATTTATACAAGCATGCATGTTCACAAAAGATGGATTTTGAATCACATCATTTGAAATCATAAGTAGGAACCAAAATCAACATAGATAGTACATCATATCCAAAAATTAAAAAATATATCTATATATATATGGTCTTGTTTTTGCTCAATCCATGTTTTATTTCTTTTGTTATGTGATTTAACCATGGGTCTAGTGTTTCTAGATGAGGTTTACAATTAGGGCGGTTTTTTTTTATTATGACACCCACTGGATCTTAGGTGCATTTTCTTGTTCTTGGCATATGGGGGTAGGTTTTTTCCTACTATACACATTGCATTATTGATCATTGATGTCATCTTCATTTCACCTTAGCTCTGATCCCGCTAGATTGTGGCATTAACCTCTCTTTATTTGCATATCGTATCTTGAGCTATAAAGCCTTCCTCTTCCATGATGCCCTATCTTAACACTAATCTAGGTGGATATTGGTGGCCACCCGCCTATTCCACTTGGACCCCCCCATTTTTTCTTTCATTTTCCTTAATTGTAGCACATCTTACTATTTTTGGTAGTTTTTTGAGTCATGAACTTCTGAAGCCGTTTTGAGGGCCTAAAAGACATTTTTTTTGGGAAACGAAGAGACCAAAAACATGTATTTAGGTTTTTCAACCTTCATTTGGTCTCCTCTTGGATATCTTTGAAAAGAGGTATAATGATAGTCAAACGGAGATTGTATGCCAAAATTATGACCCCAAAAGTTGACGTTTCAACTAACCCCAACGAGGCCCACAAACATTTGGTGGTTCATCTCCTAGGGCTAGGTTTTTGGATGTTTAGGGTTTCCCATTGTTCCTTAATGATAAAAATGCATCTAAGCCTCATTGTAACACAGTTCAGAAGACATGTAGTTGCCACATCTCTTCTCAGAGATAAACTACCGCCTGAACTAGTTTATTTCCATTCCACATGTAACAATTTTCAACACTTTGTTATTAATGAATTAAAGTTATGTTTTCATTGTGGCTCTGTGTTTGTTTGTTTTTTTGTTTTTGTATTTCATTTCTTTCTTGCATAAATACAGATCAAACACCTATTTGTCATTTTGGTTTCCATGTTGTACTTTTTGGGAAGCCAAAATCCCTCTTTCAAGCCCACCATGACTTTGAAATTGAGCCTCATGTTCTCTCTTTTATATAATATTTTGACCATACCCTAAGCACGATTCTGAAACACTTTTATTATTTTGTGATACTAATACGTATTGTCTTGCTCAATTATGCATGTTGATTTGCCGCTACTTTACCTTACTTCACTTAATGCATTGCATGCAAATTGCCACTGACCTCATTGTTAATTTTCACTTGGTGTGTCTACCCTTCTTGGAGAGACTTATTGCAATGAGTCGATTTCCTTTTCCAGTCCCTTTGTTTCATCTTTCTTAGGGTGGTCCCCTTAACTCAGAACAAGTTGTAACCTCCTATACCATTTGTTTCTCCAAGATGAGCCTCCTTTAAGTTCTTCTCATGCTTGTTAATCACTGAAGGACGATGAGCTTACTCTTCTCCTTTCTTTGGCTCGTTAAAATAATGAGAAGGATACTAAGCATCCTTTTATCTCTTTTTCATTCTCATTAAAATATCATGAAAAGCATACTTGTATTGAACATACTACTACCTCTTCCTTGAGCTCGTTAAACCATGAAGAAGACACCCTATTGAGTAACATTTCACCTCTTTTTGTAGGCTTGCTAAAACTAAATGAAATATACACTATCAAGCTTACTTATCTTCCCTTTTGTGCTCATTAAACTATGAAGGAGATACGAGAGCAAAAAAATAAAAGAGAGATGGGGGAAACATATTTGTATTTGATCATTCAAAATGGTAGTGTTAGTCATGTCACCCTTGAACATGGCACCTATTTGCATTAGTATCTCACAAATGGGTTTTAGCTTTCCTAGGAGTTGTAACATACATATGTGTTTTTGCCACTATGATTTCTTACTCTTCCAGTCTTTATGGAGTGTGCTTCAATGCCTCTTGTGTTGTTGCATGATATCACATGGTGCTCATTAATCAATGTTTCCAAGTCACTTTTGTGTTGTGTCGCTATATGTTCAAGGGAAGTCTAAACCTCAATAAACCATTTGCAGTCCTTGCTGAATTTTTATGTTGGTCATCCCTGCGTTCGTTCTTCATTTGACCAACTGCCTTCTTCTTTCTTTTTTTCACTGACTATGAATTTCGTTCTTCATTTGACACACTGCCTTCTTCTTTCTTATTTTCACCTTTTCAAACTACATTTTATTTGTAGATTTATCATAATGGGTATCTTGCATGGTTAATATTGATCTTCAATCAAGATAGTCTCTTTGATAGTCAATTTTTCAACAAGTTTTTGGGCTTCAACCATTAGTTTCATTACCCATTGTGGAACTGCACTACTATTTACTTCCATTTCCATGGGTCCTTCTACATTCTATGACCCTTTTTACTTAAGATTTTACTTTTGGATGATGAAACCACATTTGATATATCAAGAGAAGCACAAGATGATGGCTTTTCTCCATCACTATTACTAGAGTGTTGGTTGTTTCCATCTCCTCTTATAGTAATTGTTTATTTTCTCCTATGTGCAAAAGAGGAACTTCAACCGATTTATATTGCTTGAGTGGGATGAGAGATTCATGGCCTTTTCCCTCTTGGCTTCATTCTTGTTTTGGTATTGGTACTTACTTTTGTCACAACATTTTCGGGTGAGGTATTTGTTTTAGAAGTGCCAACTTGATTATCTCCACTTCCTTTTCAGATGCTTGTAAAAAATGGCATATCTCATGGTTGCTAAGTGATTATAGAATATGTCTTCTGAGTCAAATCCTTGGATGGATTCAACTTCAATTAAATTAAAGGATTTCAATAACTCAATTTTTTTTGCAAAATGTTTAAAATTTCTTACTATAATCTCTCCTATAATAAAAGTGAGTGTAACAAATTGTCTTTTCTTTCTTCTATCAAATGGAATAAGCTAAGAGTGATAATGTTTGCATACTTCAGCATCAAAGTATATGTCAAGAACAAAATTAGGTAGTAAGCATTTTCCTACTATGGGATAGTAACTCCTTGTAGGTTGCAAAAGAAACCAAAACTCAACTAGTTTCCTTTTGCTTTAGACTATGGAGTCAAAATATGTAAAAAAGTAGATACAAGTTGAATATATACAAGGTTATATACTTTTATGAACAAAAAAGTTTTTGAAGACCTCCTAAACAAAGAAATGTTTGGGATGTTGCCCATTAATAAGCAGTCTCAATACTTGATCATCGATTCCCTTCAAAATGTATGAATTGCAACCATTAATTTTTTCTACAATATATGGTGTATTCCATAAAGCATCAAACTTCATATGCATTGAGGGCTTCTCCTTGACTTTGTTCTATAAAAAAATTAGTTGGCCTTTGAACAATTTTACATATTGCTCACTTATTAAAATTTATGGTTACACATTCCGGTCTTTTTTGGATCTTTCTAAAAACTTGTTCTCTTTGTTCTTCCAATTGAATTAGTTGATGAACTCTAACTTGGATAGGCACAATTGCCTCTTCATCTTGTGTTTATTTTTCCATATCTAGTGCATTGATTTCCATATGTACATGTACTCTTGCATCCTTCCCATATACTAGATGGAATTATGTTTCACCAATACTTATCTTTGGAGTAACTATGTAGGTCCATAAAGCATTCAATAACATTTTGTGCAATTTTTTTGATTCTTTGCCACTATTTTCTTTAAGATATTAATCAAGGTCTTGTTTGTTGATTCAACTAAACCATTTCCTTGTGGATAATAGTTTGAACATTATCTCGAAAATATTCCATATTTTCCACAAAACTCTATCAACTTAGATCCAATAAAATAGATCCATTTTATTTTTTTATGATAAACATATCCAGAATGCTAAATCTCGCAAGGATGCTTTCTTCTAAGAATTGAATAAGATGCTCTATCTTTGCATGTTTTAAGGCTACTACTTCAAGCCATTTGGTAAAATAATTTGTTGTTGTTATAACATATGCATGACCAACACTTGATTTGGGATTAATTGGGCAAATAACATCCGATCCCCATTGAATGAAAGAAGCATATACATAAATAATTTTTAGAAGCATAACAATCTTATTTTTCTTCCTTGAGAACTTTTGATATGAAAGACACTTTCTTATATAGGCATAAGTGTATCTAAAGAGTGTGGGAAAATAAAATCCATCTCTAAGAATTTTATGTGATGTTATACCAGTAGAAAAATTCCCTCCATATAAGTTTGTTGTAGCTGCTACAACAACACCCTAAAATTTAGCCTATCACTCAAATTTTGGGTCTTTCTCTATTTTTCAAGGCTTCAATGGTTATGTCTATGTATTAAGTTTATAACATCTTTCAATGACCTAGATGCCATCAGACCCTATGGTTGATGATGTTTTGACCAAGCACATTTCCTATGCCCATCGTTGATTTGACTTTGTTTATGCTCAATGCATTATGTGTTATCAAGGTGTTGCTCCATTCACCTACTCTTTAGCTACTCACTACCATGACATGCATTGCAATTCACAAACCGTGAATGTATATTTCTTGGTTGAAGATGATATCCTTACTTCACCTTGGTACTAATTTTATTTAATGCATTAAGGTTTGTGAATTTGTTGTTGTCATGATGCATTATCAAGCATTATATCCCCATAGTATGCATTGCAAATGATAGGCATGTTTTTTGCATTGTTGTTCATATTTCACCTTGGTTCTAATTCTTTGTTTTCACCTTCAAGCCTTGAGTTTTCATGAGCATTTCACGACATCTTTGGTCATGTTAGTTGCATCATCATTGTGAAGGTTGGATTGCATATCATCCTCATTATGTTAATTTTTACACCTATATTGAATTGGTTTTCAAACTCAAATATTTGTTGCCAAATTAATGCAACCTCCAACATGTTATATTTTACTATTGCATATTATTTTGCTTTGAAGGAATGTGATTATGATGCAATATGTAAATTCTCATAAGTCTTTGGTCATGAATGAAGTCATGAATTCAAGAGTGAATCTTCAAATACACATGATGCATTAAACTTGTTTCAAGAGAAGGCATTAGAAACATATTTATTACTTGTATTTGCAAATCTTTTGGAGGTTTCTTTTAGTTTCTCTTGGAGATAATGCTAGCCTAACTTATCAATGAAGTAGATTGGTGGATGAAGAGCATGTATATTTATTTTACAAAGACCAGATGCACTGGCTTGAACAAGCAAACTTATATGCATTTAATTTCTTATTGAACTAAAACTCAAAGAATGTGCATTATTCCTCAAGCTCATGCTCTCTAAACCCACATTAAGGTTAAATGAAATCATGCAACAATTGTATGTTTCACTCTTCTCATTTCAAAGCACAACTCTTTAGGCATAAAACCTAAGGAGCTAATGGCATGAATGAGCTTTGATAGGAAATGGTAGAAGAAGGAAATTAATATGAAAATGAGGGATCACTCCCATCAAAGATAAAGTTCTAAGCGGATTTATTTTAAATTACTTCATATGTAAATGTCAAATTTCGATTAAATACATTTACTTATTAGTATCATGAGACAAAATTTTTAAATATTTTTATTTTTGTTTTATTTTTCCATGTTTAATGAGAACGTGGAGAGCACAATGAAAGGCAAATACAAAAGCAATTAAAGGAAAATATAATGCAATACAAACCATGCATTGAAAGAAAGAAACAAACAATAACTTGAAACAAAAGCAACACACAGAAATAATAAAATAAAGTAGCATTGAAGATCATTCAAAGGCAGTGTTGAGATTGCAACAAGATGATGGAGCTTAGTGAAAAGAGTCGCCTTCACTAAGTGGGCCCGCAGGCTATTTTTGGCGCAAGTCTATTTTTAGACTATGTCTATTTTTAGACATATGGATCATGTCTATGGATTGCAGGTTGTTGTTATGGATGATTGATCAAGTTGGGAAAAATATATGGACTTCTATTTTTTGATGAAAGTGTGAGTGATCACAGTGTGAGTGATCAAGTCTATTTTTAGACTGGCTGTCAAAAATAGAAAAGTCAAATATTATTATCTCACAATAATATTTGGACTATAAACTTTGTTTTATTCTCTTGGAGCACTTCAGTTCGAGCTACGGATGTGGCACATGCAATTGCATGAAGGAAATA
>APFE030412797.1:0-14363 GCA_000404065.3 Pinus taeda
TAGGGTGATTCTACTCGAAACACAAAAATCACTTTAGTGACTTAAAATTAAATATGAAATGATCATTAGGGGGCTCCAAAATTTGAATGAAGCCAAAATTTTGGAGGGTGTTGTAGTGGATACAACACAGCCTTAAACTCTTTGAACTTGTCAAAGACTTCAAATTTTTCTTAAGGAAATAAATCCATTTATTCCTCAATAATTCATCTATTAATGACACATAATACACAAATTTATCGAGTGAATGAACTAACATAGGTCCAAATAAATCACTATACACTAATTGTAACATTCCCTTTGACCTCATAGAACCAAAGAAGAATCTTACCTAATTTTGCTTCCCATATAAACAATGTTCACATAAATAAAATCTAGAGAGAAATTAGACATACATTATACCATACCATTAGTATTTAGTGCTCAAAGGCGCTTCTCCTTGGTATGCCCTAGCCTCTGATGCCATAGCATAGTATTTTATCTATAATTTGCAGGTGTTTTCCTTCTTTTTCTCCACTCTTGGGAAAAGAAAAATGTTACACCCATCACTTAAGATCTTCCCAATAATTTATGCAAATTTCCAATCCAAAATCCCCTCAACAATATCACTGCTACAAGTATCCTTTTCAAACACTATTTTTACACCTACATCACTCATCTTGCTTATAGAAATAAAAAATTTGGCTAATCCTAGATGTGCAGAACACCAAATGTTCTAATCCTTCCACCCATGAGATTCAACATTACTTTTCCTCATCCTATTATTTTATTTGTTGATTCATCTCCTAAGAAAACATCACCACCATCGAATCTTTCATACTTGCAAAACCACTCCCTGTGAAGAGTCACATCAAAGGATGCCTCTGAGTCAATTGGGCATGCCTCATGATCTACATGTGTACTTGAAAAATCCAAGTACATATTCCTTCCTTCATCTGAGAAGGTTTTTTTTTTGTAGAAGGAGCATCTTTAATTCTCTTCCTTTTCTCAAAAACTTTAAATCTACAATATTTCTTGTAATTTCCTTCTTTTCCACATCTCCAACATACCTTTATGAATTTTCCTAGAGATTTACATATTCCTCTAGATTTAGATCTCCCACTTGAAGACTTCTTTTTTAATTATATTCTATAAGAATCCTCTTACATAAAAGGCATGCACAATCTAGCCTTCTATGTATTTTTGTCTCATCTCCTCCAATAATAAGAATGAGATTATTTCATAAAACTATAATGTAGTTTTATTCTACTTATCGTAACAACCAAACTATTCCATGAGTTTGTTAAAGTATATCAGAAATTGATGCACCTATCTTCATCTCAAATCTTAATATCAATGTATGATAGCTAACTTACCATAGTTTTGAAACCGTTCAGATTTTTTTTCATTGAGTCTTCATCCTTCATCTTCATGTTGTATAGCTTCTTACATAGGAAAAATTTGTTCACTTAGGACATAGGCTAATCTAAAGCCCCTAAATTTTCTCACAAATCCTTTTTTATAGCTTCCCATAAAATATTAATTATAAATATTGAACCTGAGAGACACAATCATATTGTGCTATTTTCCTTTCAATCCAACTTGGTCCAGTCTTTAGTTGACATCCTTTTTAGTACAATACCTAGATCTATTGATCTCTATCCACTAACAAATCTTCCATTTTGAGCTTCGTGTTGATAGTGTTGGATACCACCAATAGTGGGGGGTATCCGCAGTATGAATTCCCAATTACGCCTCACATCGTATAGGATAAGATCCCCATCCAGAATAAAGGCTCGGCTGCCATTTCTACTTAGATATATTCCTTGACTGTAATTAACACACAAGAGAGCACACATATACTTTGAGATAAGTAAGTTAGTTATCCTTGTGAAGCATACAATTGTAATCTATATAAGGTACTTCCACGGGCGGAGTCTAGAGAGTGGGTCTTTAAATGAAAATTAATAGTACCATCCTAACAAAGATGCACACATACATAGAAAGAGCCATTAATTTATCTACAAAATAGTTCACAAAGTAACAATGATCTTGAAAGCAATTAAGACGCACCATTTGACAAGATGTATACTAAAGATAACAAAAAAATTCACTGTCCTTAATACACGTGAACACAAACATATATTGTAAACATTAAAATAATAGTCTTACAACATCCACAATACATACATGAAAGTGTGATGGCTCAGAGAGCTTCAATATATTAAGTGAAAGTTCCAAGATACGCAATTGTAATGATGCATCACAAACCCCAACAGAGGAACATGAAGCCACCACTTTATCCTCTAAAGAATGATAACTCTCTTGTATTCGTAGCTTGATAATCCAAGGCTCAGAGTCCTTTGTTTGAGTTATGAGGGTTTATTTATAACAAATAAGGTGACCTTTCACCTCCCATGTGACTCTTGATCTCCCTCTTGACTCTTGAGCTCCTACATGACTCTTGACCTTCCTAGTGACTTTTCACATTTCATGTGTGACCCTTGGGCTTCCACACATTTTTCATTTTCCAATTTTTGAAATAACATAATTACATTCCACCAATAATGTGGTGAAAATACATAGAACAAAATAACATTCCGAGCCTATGTGATTTATTCGAAAGATGAACCTCATTAGTAGGTTTGAAATGTTGACCATCAATTATTGCCTATGTGATTTATTAGAAAGATTTTACAAAAATAACACCCTTGTGTTCACACTTTGAGAAGCTACAATTTGGAGACTCTAACATGAGACCTCATTGTAATGTATCGATGCCAAGTTATTCTCTTTACTAATGTGTCTTCCACTCTACTTTATTGATTTGAGATGTGCTTCATCTTCACCCTCCAAAGGGTTTGGATAAGTATTATAGCCTTCCAAGTCATCTTGAGTTCTCATCTATCTATCGAAGTTCAGAATTCCTTTATTCTTCTACATGATGGTATATTTATGTCTCATCTCAAAAAATGTCTTCTTGAACCTATCCTTGATTACCTCCTTGAACATCATCTTCCATTTTAGAATGAAATTACCTGAAAATGAAATTCTCTCATGACAAGACAATATTAGTCCCAAAATCACCTACTTTACCTCATTTTCTCATGTAAGACGATTATATTGGGACAATGCGTAAACACTGAGAGAGATCCTTCTTGGATGCATAGCACAGATTCAAGATGCAAGGGGTGGAGGTATGTGCACTAAAATTATGCACTTCACAATGGAAAGAGAGAGAGGCAAGGCTTGGGTGCAAAGGGCCAGTCTAGGTGACAGTGGCTAGGAGTTTTAGGCTTAAGGATGTGCAATGTGTTGGTGCACTCATATGTATTTTTACAAACAATCTTAATTCCTACATTACTTGTCAACCCGAAGCAAGTCTTTTTATTTCAAGAGTGTCAGCACTATATATGCAATGAATTTAGAGGTTAACTAATAACAAATCGTTACAATTTCTCGTGACTATCATCTTCAAACTCAATCCAATCATCTCTAAAAGAAGTAATTCTGAAAGAAATTCATAACGCACTTTGCAATTCTACTTAACCTATCATGGAAGCAAATAGACCTGAATACAACTTGTAAAGAATCACGCTTGTCAATTTTAACTAGAATTGAAGCTAACTTTCTCACTCATGAAAGAGAACTGTAACAATTAACAACAATGGTAATCGAACAAAAAATCCTAATTAAGCAGCAACTCCAAATTGAATAGAAATTTTGAATTGAACAACAATTCTAAATTGAACAGCAAACAATACAGGAATATCAACGTTATATTAATAGAAAATGATTGTAGAAGCATAAAGTGATTAATTCTATCTCTGAAATCTATGATAACATTACTTGAAAGGAACAACAATCTAAGCTGGGACTACCATAATCAATCCAATCAAAAGTATTACTCGCATATAACACATGGATCAATCTAAATATAGAATGAACAGAAAACGCAAAATGAATCGACAATCCTTACAATAATCAAAAGTAATATGAACTTAACATTAACAAGAAATCAAGAATGAAATAGAAAATATTATGACACAAGTGAATCATTAGATCTTCTTTTGACTGGGCCCAAAGTCACTAGAAGTTTCCGCTAAGAGATACTCATAATATAAGTATGAGTTAAATGCAGTCTTTCTTCATTAATATAAGTAACCAAGTTACATCATCCAAAATAACAGTATCATATGTCAAAAAGAATAATTACAAACTGCGAAATTACGAACTCCATGCAGTTTTTCCTTTCGGCCTTATATATTACATTTAGAAAGTAAATAGATAAAAGTGAATCCTCAGGATTAGGGGATCCTGAGGATTTCGCTATACTTGATTTGATTTTGTCATGAAATAGTCATTAGTTTGCCTGGTCTTTCGTTGTCCTACCTTACCTCTGGCATTTTCACTTTTTGTTGTGAGATGTTGTTGTTCTGTCTATTGGGAAGCCATCGCTCAATTTGTGACTTCTGCACATAAAGATAGTAAAAATCAGTTTTTCCTGCTTAGATTCGTCTAGTTTGTTACTGCTTACTTTTACTTGACTTTAGCTATTATTTCCTCTACTTTTATTCATAAACAGAGATAATCATGTGAGGATGAGTGTTAAATAAAGTGATTACCAAGGAGAAAACATACCTTTTTCTTGACCCAACATACTCCCCATATTACCTTGTTTCATAACCTCATGCAATTAAATAGTTGAGATGTAGTTGAGTTAGGGAATAAGCAGGATATACCTCCTCCTTATAATTTCTAAAGCCATTTTTCTTCTTTAGTATAGAAAAATCATGGTTAACATCTTGATCCTTCAAGGTGTAGTCACAGTGATACTTATTTGGAGGATACCATATGATTGGAGTTCTATACCAACATCCTATCCATTCAGGCCCTATGGTTAAGACCACGTTACTATACTTATGGAAATGATAGGAGGTAGCTTTAAAGTTCCAATATCCAAATGGTTCTCGGTTTCTAACAGTAATGTTGGAGACTTCCCACCTTTGTACGGATGCAGACACAACTTCCTCCTTAATATCTTGGAAGTACTCCTTTCCAGCTTGTATAATATCTGTGTGAAATGGCCCCAATTGGCCCACAACACCATCTCACTTCATGAATTGCTTGTGTTTGACCGAGAGATGCAGGGGTTTGGTAGGTTCCCCTCTCACCCATAGATCGATTCCTTCTTCATGCTTTCTAAAAGTATTGTGAACCTTGTTGGCCCACTTTAGTTGATTAGTAGTAAAATATAGAAATTCTTGGAATTGTACATCCCCTATAAAGGGGCCAAGGTTGTTGTCTCTGTCATCTTCTAGAAATAAATTGTGCATATAAAATTCACAGAGGAGGCGTTGTACATGCTTGTTCTGTTCTCTGAAGCACTAGAAAAAGTACGGGGTAGTTTTGACTTCCATGGACTTCCCAGCCTTAACAGCTTTGACTTTCAGTAGGAGTTATCTTTCCAAGAGGAATAGGACATAATTTGTAGCAGGGGCTCTACATGACAGGGTGTCTAAATAAAGAGAGAAGATAGTTTCCAACTACTCTTCAGCCTTCTGTAAATTGTCCCATGCTTTCTCAACCTTTTTCTGTTCAACCTTGTAGTTAGAAAAGGTCTCATCCTCATTCATTGTGAATGCCTCAAACATTTTCTTTAATTATTGATGTATTTTTAGGGGCACTACCTACTATTTGTGCTGGGTTAATTTTTGCAGAACCTTCAGTAGTTCATTCTGTAGTTTGCTAATAAATTCCTCCCTTACTAAGGGAATATAAGCAAGTGTCTCCTCTATTTGGGCGTCCTTATCTTGTCTGCTTCTTGAGTTATGCAATAATCAATTGGGATGCTTTCTTCAACATCAGTCTGAACAACGATATTCATAGGGTAGTCCATTTGGGTCTCCTACGTACAGACACAGAGGTATTTAGTCTGCATTTAAGTGTCCTCTACAAGACATGGCTTTGTCTGAGTTTCCTTTGAACAAACCAAAAGATCTTTAGTTTGGGTTTCATCATCCTTTCCAGAACAATGTTCTATCTATGTTCCTATGGTCTCTTTTTCTACTTTCAAATTCCTAGCTCTGATGGGCTATTTTAACCATTGTCTTAGCTGCCCAATTATTCGCTTCTATTTTCTATATTTTTTTAGCATTTTTATGAGCCTATACTCGTAGGACATATTTATTCTAAGACTTCCACCCGGTGGTGGTGCAACTACATTTTCCTCATGTTCATGCTTGGGTGGCATTGTGTCAGTATCAAGGAGGGTTTCAACTAGAATTGTATCTCATGATGGTGCTTCACCTTCTAATTATTTTTCGTCATGAATTTTTCTCTCAGGAGACCCCAATATAATGGTGTCTCCTGAGTAGTTATCATTCTCTGGGTTTTCTTCTGGGTAGGCCTCATTCTCATGGGACTTAAAGAAAATAGTATTGCCTGGTTGATTTTCATCTCCCAGGGTCTCATCTGCAAGATTTTCTTCAGCTAAGGAGTCCACTGGACCAATATATGTTGTCCGATTTTCCTCTATAATAGCTTCCTCTTCATGAATCTCGTCTTCAAGGATATTTTCCATAGAAGGAACTGGTTCCCTCTGTTCTTCCAAGAAATCAGTAAATGGAAGAGTTTGATCACAACCAGGGCTATCAACATAGGTAGACTGGTTGGGGGTACAATTTTGTCCTTCAATATTCTCATATTGTTCTTTTCCCTCACCAAACATCCCCATGTTTTACAATACCCTGGCCACCTCTTCTTCATAGTCTTGGAAAGGGGTATTCTATGGACTTGGAGGTGGTGTGAGTGATGGGACAGACTTATTAGTCCAAATTGGGGTATGCCGCTGGGAATTCACCTGCGCAGAACGTCTGTTTTTTGTTTGGTTCAAAGGTGTTGGGTGTAGAGCTTGATTATCTTATGTATTCAAAGGTATTGCCACATTAGACCCTAGTTCGAAATGGGGTGACAACACCGCCAGTAAAATATTCACTGCAGGGGGGGTCCAGAGGTGGGGCCATTCATTAGAAGAAGATCTGATGGTAAAAGTTATGTTTAATTTAGGGTTTTTTGCCCTAGAAGGCAACCCCTCACTATATATGAGGGAATTGTATGTAGATCTGTATTCTGAGTGAGAAAGAGAGAGGAGATTGAGAGCAAAGAGGGTGTTACAATGGATCTGCTGTAGGTTGTATCTCTTCAGTTTGCTGGATAATATAAAAGGAAGGACTGGTTGTTTCTCCGTGGACGTAGCCCAAACTTGGTGAACCATGTGTATCTGTGTCTCTCTTGTTTTATGCATTTTCTGTGTTCATATTTCTACAATATTTTATGTGTTCCATTGCTCTGTAATATATACTTTTCTATCAAAAGGCACAAAGGAATTTTTCCTCTTTAGCATCCTTCTCGGACCTAGGTTTCTAGGCCCTTGTTGTTATGCTACTGTGTTTTCTAGAGGTGGGGCCAGAGTAGGATTTACAATATTGTCCCAGGTTAACTGCTACTGGGCTAGTCCATGTATGATAATAAATTTAATCAGTCTGTGATGACTGATGACGGTGCATGGTTCCTTAGCTTTCCTAACTCGTTGAGTGACATCATGTAATAGACAATTCAAATAAAACGGAAAATTAACTAAAATTTTCTGTTTTATGATGGCTAACAATTTGAGTTGATGGGGCTTATACACAACATCCACTAAGCAACGCACGCATGTGGGCATGTAATTGTTTCACGATGACTACCAACTCCTGCCATGACTGTCTTAACGTTAAAGGGTGAATCCTTTTCCCTGTTCATGCTAATTTCTCATCCGGGTCCTGGGACACTGCAACCACATTGCGCAGAAGGATGTGCTTATCTATCCACTTTGTTTCCTCAACTGGAAGTCTAGTGAATTTGGCTCTGACCACTTTAGAGACTATTATATCGTTTCCTCTTACTGTGGTGCTACTATTCTGCAAATTCTACAAGAATTCGAGTGTCATTTCTTCACGAAATCCCTACAATTTATTCAAATATTGCAGCCATCTTGCACACTCAAGAATTACATGACCCTCATCCAATACCATGATTATTATGGGCTCATTTCGGATAGCTCTACCTCCCATGGCATCTATGTTCCTGTTATAGCACCATTTACCACCCTTGGTATTTTTCATGCTTGGTTTATGGCCTAGGGCAACCCCTCCTTCCAGACTTCGTCCAAATATTTTAAAAACAATGTTTTATTCCCTGTACGCTACTTTTCCCTGAGATAAAAGCATGTACACACGGGTTAGTCAATACCCAACCCGCGTATATGTGTTAAAACACATAAAAAAAAAATAAATTTCCTTAATTATGGGCGGAGTTCATGGTTTTTACCTGTTGATTACCTCCTATTGCCTGTGGCCCAACTGTTTCTCAACTAAAAAACCAATTGGGAGGAGTATAAATATACTTCTATAGGAAGGCCTTAAGGAGGAGAAGAGATAGAGTTATTATATTGAGATTATCGTTGACTAAGTCTAAAGTATCCTTGTGCTTCAAGCACTTCCCCAAGTTTTAGGAAACCCTTGTTTCCTTGATTGTTGATATTCTCCCTCTTGCTTGAGATATCATGGTATTGGTTATGGAAGGAGGTTGTTAAAGACTGGGGCTGGACGGATCTAGAGGGTGGTTTCACTTGGAGCCGGAAGAAGAAGACTCAGGTGAATTCTCTCCGTGTTAGTTATAGCTTTATACAATAAAAAGAAGCATTGTCTTGTTTCTGACATTAACCATGTTTATGCATCAGATACTGTTGTAATTCATATATGGATGTTATTTTGATGTATAATTAATCATTTGCTTATATGATATAAAGTTAGTTTCATTAGAATGTTGTATCTATATACTGCTATGTATGTAAAAATTGAATAATTTTCAAGTTTGGAGAACATCAAGAGTTGCAGAGGGTCTGAACCCTGCGGGATCTACCTGAACGAAGGACATCCAGGTACAGATGCTCTCACATAGTTTGTTTATTTAAGCATTTTTCCTGAGTTGTATGAGTGTTTCTTACTGTAGTTTTCTCTTGCTCTGTTGGGGTTCCAACCCAAAGCCCTAGGGTACTTATTCCCGTAACAGAATTGGCAACTCCACTGGGGATAGCAATCTTGTTATTCCTAGTTTGGGTTGTTCAGTGTCAATCAGGGCTTGTTTCTTGGTTTGCTTGTTGTGACAGTATTATTTGGTCCAGTAGAATCTCAAACCTTAAGTCTGATCTTTTTGATCTAGCTTTGTTTTTTATTTTTCTTGCAAAGCATTGTATACACTTTAGTCTATTTACAGTAGCGTACAAACACCAGTTTCTGTGAAGTGAACCCGTGTATACGCGATTTTCCTTGATTAGAAACACATGTACATGCCTCTGTGCTTGAACACGGTCGTGTATACCATTTTTTGCATTGTTTTTTCAAATTTCTATACCCAAAAGATTTGTTTCTTGGTTTGTTTAGTCTTTGAATGGTCAATTTCTGTCTATAGAATTTTATTATTCTACGAGCTTACTGTTTTGAAGTCTCTTCCACTTTGAAAGGATTTGGCCTAGGTTTGCTTTTGAGTGAGTTTTATGATTTGTGTTTTGGCACACAAGACTTCGTATAGAGGTTCTTAATTGTTGTGGTCCTCTATAATAGCAGATTGTTTTCAATCTTAGTGTCAAGCTCAATTATTGGTCTACTTGCTTTGCTTTCCGTCATTTTGTAGCCTTATACCTTTTCTTGCTTTTTGAAAGTCTCTTTTTTAACAAATTTCAAAGTATTTATTTCCTAACTTCTTGGTCAATTTATCAAGCTCTTTACTATTGTTTGGGTCATTTATTACAAGTTGAGGCCTTTTTGTTCAAGTTTTCATTCATGGTCGAATTCGTAACTTGCAAAGATTCCATGTGCTCTTCTTTCGGTCTTTGAGTCTTAGTGGCATTTAGAGTGCTTTCAAAAGGTTGTTTTTCTTGTTTCTTGAAAAAGAAAAGATCTTAAAAAACATTGTGGTTTGTTTTCTTTTGCCAATTTTGATTTTGGTTTCTTTTGATTTTTTGAAAGTGAATTGTAATCTTTTGGTATTTGTCCTTCTTTTTTGGAGAGGATTTTGTATTCAAAATTTGTATTCTTTTCAAACACTTAAGTTGGCTTATTAATAGTTATAAACAATTGCTTTTGTTCTTTTTTAGAGTAATTTAGGATCTTGCATCTTCATTACACCTTGCATTAGGGTAGTTTTGCATTATTAAAGCATCAATAGTCTTTTTTAGTTTTTGTGTGTGTGAAGTGTGTTTTAATAAAAGAAAAGAAAAAGTTTTTTGCTTTATAGAAGTTTGATAGAACCCACGTAGAGATCTCTTTTCATTGAAGAACAAACAATTGCATTCATATAGTTAGTTTTTCATTGATTTCTTTTGCGTCATACAAACACCATTGGTTTCATTTCCATTTATACCCTTGACTTAAAAGAATAGCCATTAAAAATCAAGTGCTTAATAAAATAAACTAGAACTTTTGTATTTTCATCAGAATACACCAACAAGTTTAGGTTTATTAGGGCCTTGGATTAGGTGAGAGGAGAGTTAACTCTCCAAGGCCGCTTTGAATTGTAAAACATAGAAGTTTGATTAAAGAACGAAATCCAATAGTGTTAGGGAGACCGGGAAAGCTCTGTGACTGGGAGTAAAGCATGAGGGTTAGTGAAGATAAGGATGAGAGATACCCCCTCTCTTACTTGTCAGATCCTACCTCACAATTATTTCACCCAGCTTCTGATATGAGTTGGTGACCATAGTTCCCTATCCTAGGATCCACACAGGTGGTTGTGCAAGGGAATCTCGTGGCACCTGAGGTTGAAATTGTACTTCTGGAAAGCACCCTTGCGAAGCTTGCGGGCTTGCACCGGCAAAGGTTGTTTCCTGGAGGTCAGCGTAACTACCTCTCATACCTTTGCTAGTAGGCCTGGGGCATAATTACCCCAGTCTATTTTTGGAAGGCCCTTATTATTAAATTTCTTGTATTTTGGTGTCTGGTCCTAATCACCCAGAGTGGGCACTTGGAAGTTGTTTAATTGTTGATATCTTTAGGGACATTTTAGTGAGTGTCCTATGCTCCTAGTCAGCCTAGCTTTATAATTTTCTTGTCTTTAAGTAGATTTTTTTAAATAATTCAAAGTGGCTAACCAACCATCTCGACAATCTGAGAGACTTCATGGGCTTTCACCTACGAGTACAAAGCCTTCTCCTAGAAGGCGTAGGAGCGATTATGCCAGTGGGTTCCAACCAGTGGCAGCAAGCACATCGAAGATTGGTCCTCCACTTGGGGGCATTAGTTCACAAGATAGACATGGTACTAGCACAGAGTTAGAGAGGAACACACCAGTTCTTTCTCAAGTACTCTTCCAATCGAAAGATAGAATTGAAGTAGAAGAGATTTCAAAGTCAGTCGTAGCTCCGAATTGTCCTCTCCCTCCTAATAATCCATACATTTTTTTATACGTTGGAACTCTGACTCATAGGCCTTCAAGCCCAGGTCCACATATATCTATCCCTTCGATGACCACTGCTGGAAGCATGGCATCCACGACAAGTGTTGCGAGCATGCAGACTCCCATATCTATACAAGGGGGAGGAACTATTTCCAACCCTTCTAACACTCCCAACACTTCTATATTTGGGTCTACTTCCATTCCATCAATAAGTGGAAGTTCTCAAGCTAATGCATCTAGTTTTGGATTTTTCCCTTTTGGAATGCCCTCTCAAGGTATTCCTTCAATTCCTTTTAATATACATCAACTGCCTCTACATCCATGACGAGTGGATCAACTTCTTTTCGGGGTTTTTCATTTGGAAGTGGTCATATATCACATTCCAATCCACTAGTAGGGTCATGCCTTTTCCTTTTACAATTCAAGGTAGTAACCCCTTTCAAAGTTGGAAAAACCCTGCAGTTAGTGGGATAGGAGCTGGGAATCAATTTTTTGGCCAATAAGGGAATGTGTCGTATTCTTCAGTTAATTAATTTCAAAGTTTTTCACCCTTTTCTAATGCATGGAACCCTTATCAAGGGTTGTTATCTCCTTTCAATACTTCATTAGGGGGTAACTTCACTGGTTACGAAGCAGTTTTGGCAGGAGTTGGTAAAACTATGAATTTTGTTGGACCACAAGGATCACCCTTTGGTTCAGTAGGCTCTACGAGTTACTTTGGGTAACCTAGAGCCTTTCAAAATCCAGGTCATTCTTTTCAGACCTTCGGGAACCCCACCCATTCCAGATGGAATTCCCAAGGTCCTCCACGACTTCCTTTTCTGACCACGCTTAATTTTCCAGACTTAACAAAATTGACGAATGATCCAATTAGGTACAATCCAGCTTGGCCTCCAGCCCCAAATAAACTTCCATCGGATATTCCAAAGTTCGAAGGGAAGAGTGATGAAGACCCAGGAGACCATGTGACCACATTTCACTTATGGTGCTCATCCAACTCCCTGATAGATGATTCGATCAGGTTGAGGTTATTTCAGCACACCCTAACCAGGAATATGGCCAAATGGTATATATAGTTTCCAGGGGGAACCTATACTTATTTTGTTGATTTGGTTAATATTTTCTTGAACCATTTTCAGTTGCCTATCTTCTTTGAAACCGAAACTAAGCTTCTGGCCAAATTTCATCAAGACACGGCAACTCACATTTCGGATCATATCTACGAATGGAGATGGAGAAAAAGACTTATGAAAGCTGAAATTCCACCAAAGTTTCGTCTCGAATGGTTTCTCAAATCACTACAACTTGAGATCTCAAAGGATGTTTCTCTTTTCAGTGTTTATTCGGAAGAGCAGGCTATTTTTCGAGCCCAACAATTAGAACTGATATATTCTCAGTCTGGGACACTTTAGAAAAACATACCTAACGCTCCTAGATCCAAGGTTGATTTAGCCAAACCGAAGCCAAGCCCTCACGCCAATGGTATAGTTGGATCAATTGACGCAAATACGGTGAACCTTTTGAACCAATTGTACTAGTTGTATCTACAAACTGCTTCTTCTAACCAGGCATCACCGTCTACACCTTCACCTTCCCAACCTACCCCCATAAATGCCATCTAGCCCTATAACCCCAAAGGAAATCAATAATCTGATGGGAAGAAGAAAGGACGAGGTAAGAAGAAGAACTAGGAAGGGAAGGGTAATGCGAACAAGCCTGACAACGGTGCTTGTGAGGGTAGAAAAGAGTCCAAGAAAAAGGTTAAATTTCCATGAAAGTTGTGCAATGGAGATAATTTAACTCACCTCTGCCCTAAGATTCAAGATGCTTAGCGCTTGTTTTTTGGAAATAATACTGAGAGGGGGGGGTGAATCAATATTATCAAATCAGATACTTTTTCATTTTCATACTCAGATTCATATACGCTACTTCGGTTAAGGATATCCGCGTATATACGCGACTGTGTTAAAAGAAACTATCGTACATCCAGTAACCTTTATGATTTAGTTAGTTCATCTTTAGTGAATGCATCAGAACATTATTAACCATATGAACAGTAAGCAGAACAAATCATCACACATAAAGACCACACATGAACACCATGATATAAGGTGGAAACCCAATGTGGGTGAAAACCACCTACTCCAATTTGTTTCTATCTTCCTTTAATAAGAAACTTCTTTTACAATGTACTGGTGCAGTCCTTTACCAGCATGCAGGCTTCCACTTGCAGAAGGCTACAACATTCTTAGCTCTTGTACTAGCCATTCCATTTACTAGTACGTAGGCGCTGGCCTACTAAAGGCTCCAACCGTCACTCGTTTTCCACTACTCCCTGAAGGACTACAACCCCTGGCTCTTGTAGACTGGCCCAATATTTACCAGTACATAGGTTGTCGCCTATCAATCATCCAGGACCACTTCATCAATGTTTTAAAGACGGATCCATAAAAAATAATCACCATTGCAATACAACCTGCATCATCAATCTTTGAATCACCCAATACTGAAACCTTGTCAACAACACAGTCATAGACTACATAACTCTGCAACAATAACCAGATCCAATAGCAACTTCAAATATCATATTTCATACTATATATGCTACTTGGACGAACCCAACCTGCGTGTGTACGCGCTTTTGCCAAAGACAACCTACGTATAGATCTTCAAATTCTACCTCATAACTTTGCAGCTATTCAGACATCAGAACATACCCAGATCATAACATTCATACAACAAACATGCGTCAATAGATCTAGTCTATCCATACTCAAACCATATAAAGATAATCATTCCAAGCCTTGAGATCCCAATCCATCATTCATCATCCTTCACATGAGTGCCTCCTTGGTTCAGATCAAGCAAGGCATCACCAACCCATAACCAGC
>APFE030412810.1:582-63733 GCA_000404065.3 Pinus taeda
CATCGATCAGTATCATGGGTCTTTGACTGAGTGGTTTCCCTTGTGTTCAACGTCAGCTTACATTATCACACATTGGGATTCGTGCGGTACCCTTGTTTCCATTTGACCCTATTGGTGGATACCCCGCCTCTGTGTCAGCTTACATTATTGGTTGGTTCAGAGGGTTTCTGCCATGCGCTAGCTACATCTTGTGTATGCCGGAAACGTACCTCGGTTTGGTTACTACATCTTTCTTCGTCCGATTCCTTCCACATTATTGGCCTACAGGTTACACTCACGCTAGATTGATGAAGGATGCCTTATTGCCTTCCTTCTAGCAGATCTTTCCCTATCAAGTCCAACTCATTGCTCTGGGGCAAAGATCTAGAGTCCATTTGGCAGTACCTTAGGGTTTACAGTCATTAGTGGCAGATCCTTCGCTATCGACAGTGGAAACCATCATTGTCTCCTGATCGATAGATTCATACAGGTGTTCGAATTCAGCTCATTTATTCGCACTTGTTAGTTTGTACTGGGTACCTTGACACTCATTATCATTATCGGTGAGTAGTCTCGCGTTTGTTAACGGTATACATCAATGACCGGTAATCAAACAATTTCTCACATGGTCGACTTCAGATCATTTATTCCCATGGTGTATAAATGTACCACGGTGGTCGGTGAAGACCTCAGGTTGTATCAGCATTCATTGGTTCACTTGACAGTTGCTCCTGTTACTACTAGTCGATACCATTCCACCTTATATGTTGCAGTTAGTCACGGCGACATTCTATATGCTAACACCTGAGTTTGCAGTGCAGTACCATCCTTATCCATCATGTTCATTCGGTACCTTTTGGGATCAGTCTTTTATATCAGTGATCCGTTGTATCTTCCAGCATCATTGACAGTTTATATGTGATATTCAGACATGTACTTGTTCGACTATGATCAGATGATCCATTATGTATTTTACAGTCATTTATACTTGTATACTTAGTGGATCCGCTTGTACTTGATATGCAGACATACTTTACTTTGCTTTCTCTGAGCATGGGTATGCCCGCCTCAGACGGTGTTTCTTTCTGATCTTCTTTTGTGGCTTGGCAGGCTGACTTCCAGTGAAGTACTCCTCAGCTTTTGGCAGGTTTCCTTTCCATGTACTTGCTTAATATATTTCGGCCATCATGTACCCCTTCTGACCTCATATATTAGGGGGCATCTGTTATAGCTCCAAATATCACCATTATGGTTTGTGATGCTACACCCATGGCCTAGGGCAACCCCTCCTTCCAGACCTGGTCCAAAATTTAAAAAACAGTGTTTTATTCCCTGTACGCGACATTGCCCTGAGTTAAACGCGTGTATACGCGGGTTCATACATATCTAACCCACGTATATGTATTAAAACACTTAAAAAAATATAAAACTCCTTATTTTCGGGCGGAGATCACGGGTTTTACCTGTTGATCACCTGTTAGTGCCCGTGGCCTCAACTATCCCCAACCAATTCCTAACTAAAAAACTACTTTGGAATTGGTATAAAAAGACATCAAAGGGAAGGCCTAAAAGGGGGAGAGATCATAGAGCAAGGTTATTATACTGAGTTTTTTCCCCCTGATCAGGTCTGAAGACCCTTGTGCCTTCTGCACTTCCCCCATCTTGTATAGGAAAGCCTTGTTTCCTTGTGATTGGATGTCCATTCTTTAGCCATGACATCTTGGAGTGAGTATTGGAAGGTGACCTATTAGAGGCTTGAGGCGGGACGGATCCAGAAGGAGGCTGAGCTTTGAGCCTGCAGAAGCAGTTCAGGTGATATTGCTCTTTTTTTCATACTATTCTATTTGTCTAATAAAGAAACACGTCTTGTTCCCGAAACGCTTCTTTCTTTATGTTAATGATGTTCACATTTGAATTTCATGCATTAATAGAGGTTAGAAGTTTGTAACTAACTCCTCTCTTACATAACATAAAGATCATTTTTTATGTAAATCTTTGTCCATATACTGTTGCAATCCTTGGAATTGTTGTTTTTGCAGGACAAAGGAGCGGAAGGGACGTGAAGAAGGGTTTGCACCCTTGAGTAACTACCCAAACGTAGGACCTCAGGTATGTCCTTCTCACCCTAGAAGTAGTTTTTTATAGCATAAACGACTGTGTGTGTGTATGTTTCTTGACTTAGACAACTTTCAGTCTGCTAGGGTTCCACCCAAGAGCCTTAGGGGATAATATCCCGCAACACTTGCGAATAATATGAAGTAGAGCTATCGTGGGATAGTCCTAATTTGGCAGCCAACTCAACCATCATGTGATTGCGAAAATGCGATCCATGATCTATGACTATAGCTTATGGAACATTGAATCTGGAGACTACATGATTGAAAAAGAAAAGAGCATCAGTTTCGCCACTGTTGTTTAATGTAGGCATCGCCTCGGCCCATTTCATAAAATAGTCAACTGCGACTATGATATACCCATGCCCCCCGGCTGAGGTGGGGTTACATGTCATGAAATCTATGCCCCATTTGGTGAATGGCCCAACAACGACTACTGGCTACAGAGGTGCAGGTGGTATTCTAGTTTTGCGATCGAAGATTTGACAAGCATGGCAACTTCTGACTACGGTTATGCAATCCTTGAACATTGTTAGCCAGAAGTACTCTGCTCGTAAAATATTTTGTGCTGTAGCGTAACCAGATTGATGCCCCCCACATGTGCCTAAATGATAATCATTCAGGACTTTTTCAACCTCCTCATGGGTGAGGCACCTCCGTAGAATTGTATTAATACCACGACGGTAAAGTGTATCACCGACGATCATGTAGTCTTTTGCTTGGTATCGAGTACGTCGTTGCTCTGAACGGGAGGTATTAGGCTTATATGTTTGGGTCTGGAGATAGATGATTATATCTCCATACTACAAATTTCTTGAAGATATCAGAAACAAAGATTCATCCATGATTGTTGCATTGGATGTTGAATCATTGGATGACGATGGGAGATCGGATAGAAACTCCGCGAAAACTAGAGCTTTCTTTGATTTGGATTTTATGCATTCTTTGATTGAGTCATAGCATTGGGGTTGCAAAATTGCTATCCATTTGGAATATTTGCCCCCCAGTAACTGTCGTGACAAGATATAAGTCATGGGGTTGCAATCTGACAAAATGGTAGTTTTTCGAAAGAGGATATAGTGTCGAAATCTTTGTATCGCTTGAACAGCTGTGAGAGCCAACTTTTCAACATAGGAGTACTTGGTTTCAGTATCATTTAAGTTTTGACTTAAATAATAGATAGGATGTTCAATTCTATTGTCTTCTTGAACTAAAACCATTGCTATGGTCGTATCTGCTACAGCCAAATACAGGTTAAAGTCTTTTTGATAATCAGGAGCATACATTAATGATGCCTTTATTAGGGATTCCTTTAGAGCATCAAAGGAAGCTTGTGCAACCTGATCCCAGATGAAGGGTACTTCTTTTTTCAACAGACATGTATAACCTTTAGCAAGTTCAGCATAATTTGGAATGAACCTCCTCAGAAAGTTTGCTTTCCCTTGGACTTTTTGAATCTGAAGCAAGTTTGAAGGTGGAGGAAAATCAATGATTGCCTGAACCTTACACAGGTTGAGACGAATCTCATCCTTTGAGACTACAAAGCCAAGTAAATGACTAGAATAGACAAAAAACACACATTTGTGTGGATTGAGTCGTATCTTGTAGTGTCGGCAATGTAGAAATATCGCTCTCAAACACTGTGGATGATCAGTCTGCTTTCGCGAATGAGCTGGAAGATCATCGAGATATGGTTGAATGATGTTTTTGATGTCATGGAAGGCATAATTCATTGCCCTCTGAAAGGTTTCCCTTGCGTTCTTTAAACCAAAAGGTAGCTTGACGTAAGCGAATGTGCACCACGGACAAATAAATGCAGTCTTTGACTGGTCCTGTGGGCGGATATTTATTTGATTATACCTAGAAAATCCATCCATAAATGAAAATATTTGACATCCGGCGCATTCATCAATTATCTGGTCAATGAAGGGTGTAGGATAGTTGTCTTTTTGAGAAGCTTGATTTACATCCCTATAATCGACGCACACTCTAATCGCTCCTTAATTTTTCATTACAGGAACAATATTCGATACCCAATTGGTTAGAGGAACTGGGTAAATGAAACCAGCATGGAGAAGTTTTTCAACTTCTGTCTTGATGGAAATGACTTTCTTGGGGTGCACCTACCAAAGTCATTGTTGTACTAGTTTGACATCTGGATACATCTTAATTTCGTGTTCAACTATACTCGAGTCAATGCCTATCATTTCTTCATATGACCATGCAAATACATCTCTGAACTCACAAAATAGAGCATAATATATTTCCATTTCTGAAGGAGAACAAGATTTGCCAACATGAATATTCTCTACAACATTTGGTTTGGTTGATATATTGATGGTGATAGTCTCTTCAATATTGGACAAGTTTCGCTCGGAATCCACTATATTTATAGTATTCGATAGGAAATCAAATACTGAAGGATGATCAAGGTCACTAGACCAATCTTCTTTATAATCCAGAAGATGGGAATGATGGTGGTAATATTCCCATGGTGCCCCATCAATCATCATTGAATAAACAATTCCTTCGTCTGTAAAATGTACATGTGACCAAGGATCTGAAGGGGTACCATATTCCTTAGTCCTATCTATCCAAATGCTTGATGAGCATTGATTTGGGTTCACCTCCCATGCCAAAAACATTGATTTCTACAATATTTATATTGGGCTTGGAGGCAAAACCTCATGATGATCCATGCTAACATCATGATCGGATATCTTTTGAATGGAAGACACCATATTGTAGGTTCCCACCGTGGCCACTTCTGCCAAATTGTTTGGAGGCAGTAGGGAAAAAGTACCCATCAATGTTGGGTCTTTTAGTAGGCCTACTCCGATATTTTGAAGCGAATGAGAGCTCCCGTGGATCATCAGACTGCTTCCCATTACTTGTGAACTGTTGGGGAGAAACGTTTGTTGGTCGATGATTGTAATTCCTCCTTGGAAAGGAAATGAAATCTTTTTGAAGTATGTCGAAACAACAGTGGCCATAGCATATATCCAGGGCCTTCCCAGTAGGATGTTGTAATTGAGGTTTCCATCGATAACTTCAACATCAATTTCTACTGTCTTGCCCCCCAGTTCGACTTGCAAGTTACTTAAAATCCCGTATGGAGTGTATGTTCTTCCATCGAATTCTTTGAACATTGTCGACGATTTCCACAAGGGTGGTGAGCCCAAATTTTTCCAGCAACTCATCGACATAATACATGTAGATGCTCCCTCATCAATAATCGTTCGATGAACAATTTTGTTGAGGGCTTTCACTTGAATAAGGAAAGAAAATTGAGCTGGTAATTGAGGGTCATGTCCTTTATGATTAAAGGCCACAAGATTTGAATCCGCTGGGTCAATCCCACCTATTGCTGATAATAGAGCCTGCTTTTGGGAGGGGAAATTTTGCAATACCTTAAGTGGCGACATAGCGGACGACAATTGGGCCAGGTTCTCTACTATATTATAATTTTGTGCTGCTCTGGCATGAGGATTAAATGTTTATTTGTGTACTACTCCCTTTGGCAGCTTTATCGTTAGCTCAGGAATTATGGGTGGCACAATGTCGGTCGAAGTTGTTGTCAAACTACTAGGTTGATTAGTAGCCTTGTTATTCAACAACTATGGATTCTCGTAATCTTTATTCCTTGTCGATATTAAAGCATCATTTTGCTATTTCGAAATGGACAACATAAGCACTTGGGATGGGGAAGTATTGTCACTAGCAGCCAGATTGGTTCCTGGATTTGGAAATGGATCAGTCAATACCGCTGAGGTTTTTGAATTCTTTAAGAGTTTCCTAAGCTTAGCTCTATGTGGACAATCTTTCGTCCAATGATCCTCATCACATATAAAGCATGGATGATTTGGTTTCCTTTCTCCAGAAGGGTTTGCAGAAGATTTTTCAGGAGATGACTCCTCCTATTTCTTCTTTTTCCCTTTCTTTTTCTTCTTTCCCCCTCGTTGCTTCGGTTCTTTGACTTTGTTAGTCGACAAAACATTTACCTCTGAGGTGAGAAGTTCTTCATTTTAAATTTGACTAGAAACTGTACAAGCTTTCTTTGATGTAGCCTTTACGGTTTCCATGCTATTCGTACCTATCACACCATCACCGGCATGAGAGTCTTTGTTTGATTTAGGAGGAGGATGAACAGAAAATTTCGGTCTAGGAGCATCAGGGATTTTGTCATAGAGTGTGCCAGACTGAGTATAGACCAATTCTAGATATTGCACACGAGCAATGACTTGCTCTTCAGTGACGACCCCTCCCTTTACCACATCTTCCATGATAGAAGGTAACAATGACTTAATAAACCATTCAGCTAACAACTGATTAGGAACATATGTTTTCACCATTCTACGATGACGCCACCAATCATGGATATGATTAGATATGTGAGTGGATGTCGTTTGTTTGAAATTGGTAAGATGCTCTGTTCCTATTTCATACCTTATTGGTAACTGAAAATGGGTTAAAAAGGTTGTGGAAAGGGTGTGAAGTTATCAAATGAAGCTCTAGGCAATTCAATGTACCATTTTGCTACCGGACCAGTTAACGTTCATTGAAAAAGGCGAAGCTTAATCGAATCATCATTGAGATTGTTGGATGAACACCACAGATGAAAGGTCATCACATGATTTGATGGGTCTTCACCTGGATTTCCATTAAATTTAGGAATATCTGACGAAAGTTTATGAGGAATCACCGGCCACCAAGGGCACAAGTAATTGGATTGTTTGTTAGCCGATTTAGATCCAGTAACTCTAAAGTCGCCACGAAGGGCAGCTGTTGATTCAGGTTCGGTGAAGCATACCTAGGATAGGATGGTATCGCCTGAGCAGTGGGTCTTTGCATACCGGCATAATGTATTGATTCTGATAACTTTGGTAAGGTTGATGAGAATAACCATTTTGATATGATTGATGTTGACCATTTTGAATATACAGTTGCCCATTACTTGCAAAGATTTGTTGCTCAGATCCTTAGTAAACTTGTTGGAATTGCTCTTGTTGATATTGCACCAACCATGGTTGTGAAATCATTTGTTGTAGTCCAATACTAGCTATTTGTCCAAGATGAGGGGTAATAGTACCCATTTGAACCTAGGTCCCTCTGGTTAGGGAGCCACTAATCAATGATTGCAGCTGTGTCATGGAGACAGGAGGTTGTTGTATTACGACCTGAGAGACTTGAGGTTGGCATACAACAGTAAATGCTTGGACTTGCGACACTGTCACAATAGCCGGTGTAGTGGGGATATTCGACACAGGTAGGCTTTGTTGCATTGAGTATAGAACTCTTGGTTGTTGAGGCAGTATTGGCACCCAACCACTGGATGTAATTCTAGCATGACCCGAATTCTGTTGCGAACTCCCATATGGTTGTTCTCTCGGAGGAAATAATGAAAGGGCATACTGCCCCCCATATGGTGGCAATCTAGTGCTCAATGGAATGATTGGCCTTTGGGGACTAGACTACCCAAATTGATACTGTTGCAAAGGATCAATTTGTTGAGACTCAACATAAGACATTCCAGATATTATTCCGGATGAACAAATGGGAACAGACCATACTGTCGAAACAGTCCCTGGATGGACTCCATCTAGCGGTTGAGAGCTAGTTGGGACAGATGGTACACCAGCGAACATTGTTAGGGTAGCAGTAGGAGGTTCTACTGCTATTGCGTCAGATGACATAGTCCTAGACGTCGACAGTTGTTCAGAGATATCTAGTCTATCGAAAATCTTTCCTACCGATTCTACAGGAACTTGCGATGAAGGATATAGGGTTATCCCAGCTCCAAAATGCAATGGAGTACTAGATGGAGGATCATCCATAACCTCTTCTATAGCAATCAATCCAAGTGGGGGAGGTAGAGTGTCAGGTCTGTAAAATATTTCTGGTGCTGAAGAAGGTATAGACTCTGCAGCGACAGTTGCTGGAGGGGTAACACCTTCCAAATCAATTGTAGATGGATCCGATTCAGGAATAGAAGCGTTTACCGTTAAACTAGGATCAGTTCTAATGTCCTCTTGTGGTCGTGGAACTTCTTCTGTAAAGGCAAACCAGGGGACTTTGATCTAGTTAAACAAGTTCGCTTTGTCCGAAATAGTTTCATTTATGGAGTCAAAGATGGTTGACTTGTTAATCTCCGTGAACAATGGGGTTTCGGTTGACTTTCTTCCATGATTGTAGATTACTTGATCAACTCAAAATAAAGGGGAAAAAGTGATTCCGAATTTAATGAATTTTAGACACTTTGACACAACTTGATTTTTCAATTTTTAAGAGTCGAGAGAAAGCTAAAGATGACTCTATTCGCCTTTGATTTTTAATGAGCCTGAAGTGACAAGTGCTCAGATGGACCTTTTCCTTTAAGGAATTTAAAAAGGAACGAAAGAGACTACTCTGGAAATCTAGACAGAGGGATTACCAAACCAATCGCAAAACTGCAAAATACTTTTTACGGTATGGAAGTCAATCTCCCCGAATGTTGTGTTCAGTGCATTGCGATCGATAGGGCAACATACATGGCTTCCTAAGGATAAAGGATATAGCCTATTGTGGTTTCCCAATATATACTCGATGATACGTGGGAGCACAAGTCCATACTGGCACTTGTTGTCTCAAAGAGGAGGAATCACCCAACCTACAATGAAAGCGATAGTTACCAGGCTTTACAATGCCAGAATATGTCTCTAGCCTAGACTTCTAAATGTTGTGCGTTAGGTTCCAAAGCATTTTTATGTTCATTGAATTTATTTTATAGTTGATATTTCTTAAGAAATTTACCTTTCAGGTTCACCGCGTGATGTAGATATACAATTCCTAAAATTCAATCTAAGATGATAAACAATCATTTAATCTTCTTTTTGCAATGAAAATCCTAGCTACTAAAGAAAGAGAAGCGGGATTATTTCAACATAGAGTAGAGAGCACACACTAAATGCACTATCTTAAATCAAAATCAACAAGTAGTCTAAATGAAAATGCACATGCATGTATTTGTTTTCGCTTTCTTAATGTGTGAATGACAAAAAGAATGCTAAGTACAAATCTGAATTGTTTCAAGCGACAGTACTAACGATTTTCTCTTCAAAAGACGAAAGGAAGATAACGATGACACTTTGCGATTTTGAATTGAAAACTACTTTCGACACTTGAAAAAGTATTAATTCAATTCAAATACAAGAGTAACAGTGTAATCGACCATCAAGAATAGTAGGATTCCTTTCTTTGACTGAAAACGACACTTGCGACACTTCCAAATCAAAAGACGACAGTTTGATTACACTACTTCTTTGTAAAGGAGAACCGTAAATGGTGAACAATACATAAACACATTTACAGTTCTTTGTACTATGGAGGCTGAATCATGCAAAGGAAGGGAGTTTCCACAGTGGTATACTAATCAAAAACAACAAAACTCCTGAATAAAGCTGAAAAGAGTGAACAAAAACCAAAATCTGGAAGTAGAAGAAGTCTTATCTGATCATCGCACCTATAACACAGGGAAAGAGCGATGCATCTCACCTACTGCACACGGGAGGTATGATGCATTCAGATTCCCAAGAGGAGAAGGTGCGATGGTCTAGGGATGAGACTTCAACTGGGTTCTTGGTCACAGTTTGTAGCTTAGTTCAGGGATTTAGGCCGAGCTAATGATAGTCAGTAAATACAAATCACAGGGGCTGATCTAATGAGGCTACTTGAGCCACCACCAGGGAAATTAGGATGTTTGAAAACCAATTGTTTAGTTTATAAACAAAACTCGGAGATAGACTGAAACAACATTGATCTATTTTGCACTTGCATAGAAAATGCAGTTCGAAGGCTAGTTGGCTTGACTCCAGGCTCCGTCTATAAGTTTATAAAGCAAACAATCTATTCGCTCCCCAGTAGAATCGCCATTTTGTTATCGGGAAATCTAGTGTCTATGCAGAGATGCTAGTCCCACTAAGACATGTAGCTATCTTAGAAACAAACAGATTAAAGTTACTTTCATTTCCCTTTACGAGAGGTGTATAGGAGAGGAGCAAAGGATACCAAACTCAATTCTTTGCTTGTTCCTTCTCCCCTTTGACGGATCTCTACCGATCCTCCCTTAACTAGTCTGCTTCAAAGAGTACCTGTAAATTCAATGCAAAATAATACCTTCAAAGTGCATAGATATACAATCATAAACAATATAGGACCAGATATATATTGACCACACAAATACATATATTATCCAAAATACAAGAATGTGGAGGAAAAATTGAATAGCTTTATTGATATAAAGATTAGAAGAGAGGATTACAACCCATTGATCTGACCCAGCATCATCCACCTAGCATGAAAGCCCTTCTTCACCTCATGAAAAGATTAGATCACCCAACACTATGATATTCCACCAAGAAACCAACAACGCTTCCTTACAAGATACAAGATTCCAGCCTCTGGATCTCTGGGATGAGGGATCCATATATAGATGATTGCATGGGGGTGAGTCAACTTCTGGGATTTTGATTAGTGTCTTCTCTCTGATAGTTCTTGATTCCACTTGGAGATTAATGATCTCTTACTCAACCCTGGGCGAATTCAGAGAGGCAAGTGTCATAAGAGAAGTTTCAGGAAGATTCCATGATCTTCCACCTTGCAAATTGTCTCTACTATTTGTCTACTCTCACCCATCGCACCCTATAGAAGGGCTTTTCAGTATGAATCACACTTTTTACATGTGGTAGGTGAGATGCATCGCACCCTCTACACTTAGCAGTTTGTATGGTCTAGTTTTGACCATTTCTAAGCAGTTTTCTGTGGAGAACTTCTGGGAGATGATGTAATCAGCTCACCTTGTTCCTTTAGGGTATGAAACAACACTTTTAGGGACTCAGAAGCCCTTGGTTTATGGACATATATGATTGGGGTTGAAGTGCCCAAATATGTCTATAACAGACTCTAAGATAGATCCTCAACTATGGAGTAATTCTGCGTTGCCCTAACATTAAGGCTAATAGTTGCGCATTTAGTGGAACCTTTCAGTATCCAAGGTGTAGAATCGATGGAGGGTCACTCAATATTAAGTGGGTTGATAGTTTCAGGAATTGATTTATCCTCGGATGTTTCACCTTCACCATAATCATGTGACCGAGTGGCCACATGGACGTTGGAACCCATCATGAAAACATTTGATGATTTATCCCCTTCCTGGTTGCCCCCTACAGAGGTACCAGGATTCGAATTCACGCTAGCAAGCATCTGCTGCCCTTGGGGAAAAGGGTTGGTTAACACAGCTTGAGAGCTAGAATTCCCTTGCTGCCCTAACAAGCACTGAGCATCTTGAATTTTTGGGTAGAGATGAGTTAAATGGTCTCCACTGCATAGCTTGCATGGAAACTTGACTTTCTTTCTAGACTCATTTCCACCCCCACCAACATTATTGCCAGGTTTATTTGCGTCAGCCTTCCCATATTGACTCTTCTTCTTACCTCGTCCTTATTTATTCCCATTAGAATTTTGATCTCCATTGGGGTTAGAAGATTGGATGACGTTAATGGAAGACGGTTGAGAAGGTAAAGGGTTAGGTGATGTGACTTGATTGGTAGGAGCAGTTTGTAAAGATAATTGCTACAATTGGCTCAACAGGTTCACTGCATTGGTTTCTATGGATCCAATTATACCATCTGCATGGGGATCTGGCTTCGACTTGGCTATATCAACCTTAGTCCTAGGAGCATCAGGCAAGATTTTCTGTAAAATCCAAGATTGAGAGTAAATCAATTCTAACTGCTAGGCCCTAAAAATAGCTTGCTCTTCAGAATAGACTCCAGATAGAGAGACATCCTTAGAGATCTCAAGTTGTAAGGATTTCAAAAACCATTAGAGACGGTATTCAAGAGAAATTTCGACTTTAATGAGCCTCTTTATCCATCTCCATTCCTGAATATGATCAGAAATGTGTGTTGTTGTGTCCTGATGGAAATTGGCCAGAAGTTTAGTTCCGACATCATAACGGATGGGCAACTAGAAATGATTTAGGAAAATGTTAGCTAAATCAGTAAACAATGTAACATTGCCCCCTAGAAACTCTATATACCACTTGGTTGCATTGCCAGTTAAGGTGTGTTGAAAAAGTCTCAACCTAACCGAGTCATCGATGAGGGAGTCTGATAAGCACCATAAATGGAATGTGGTTACATGGTCGCTCGGGTCTTCACCGACCTTCCCCTCGAACTTTGGAATGCTTGAAAGGAGTTTGGTTGGGACCAGAGGCCAGGCTGGATTGTATTTGATTTGATCATTTGTTAATTTTGTGAGATCTGGAAAATTCAACATTGCTAGAAAAGAAGCCTAGGAGGATCTTGGGGATTCCACCCAGATTGGGCGGAGTTCATAAAGTTTTGAAAAGATTGACCTAGATTTTGAAAGGCACCAAGCTACCCGAAGTAACTAGCAGAACCCGTTGAACCAAAAGGTGACCCTTATGGTCCAACAAAACTCGGAGTTTGACTAACTCCACCCAAAACACCGCCATAACCAGGAAATCTCTCTCATAAGGCATTATAAGGAGTCGATAACCCCTGATAAGGATTCCAAACAGAAACTAAGGGAGGAATACTTAGAAACAAACTAACTGTGGAGTATGACCTATTCCCTTATTGTCCAGAAAACAGACTCCAAGTTCCTATGCCACTAACCACAAGATTAGTCCAACCTTGAAAGGGATTACTACCTTGACCTGTAGAGGAGAAAGGTATAGATCCTATCATCAGTTTGGAATGTGGTATGTGACCACTTCCAAAAGGAAAACCCTGAAATGATGTCGATCCACCCATCATGGATGTGGAGGAACTAAATGGAATTGATGGAATACCCTGTAAATGGGTCCCAAACGGGAAAAATCCAAAACTAGATGCATTAGCTTGGGAATTTCCACTCATAGAAGGAATGGAGGTAGACCCAACTAAGGATGTGCTAGAAAAAGACCCAAATAAGGATGCAAAGGGGATGGAAATAGTTCCTCCTCTTTGCACTAATGTTGGAGTCTGTATGGTTGTAGCACTTGTGGTAGAAGCCATGCTTCCAGTGGTGGTCATCGAAGATAAGTGCATGATATGACCTGGACTTGACGGTCTATGCACCAGAGTCCCAACATATTCTAATACATTTGGATGATTAGAAGGTATAGGAGAATTCAGAGCCACTAATGACTCTAGGAATTCTTCTACCTCAATGCTATCTTCTGATTGAAAGAGAACTGGAAAAAGAACTAGGGTGTTCATCTCTAGTTTTGCGGAAGTACCAGGCCTATCCTAAACACTAATGCGCCCAGGGGGGGGGGGGATCAATCCTCAATGCATCGGCTGCCATGGGATGAAACCCACTGGAAGTATTACCTCTGTACCTTCTAGGAGAAGGCTCTAAACTTGGTGGTGAAAGACCATGAAGTCTTCGAGACTGTCTAGGCGATCGATTAGCCACTTTGAATTTTTTATTAAGATCTAATTAAAGACTCAAGAAAAAATGAAAGCTAGGCCAACTAAGAGCATAGAGCACACACTAAAAGTCCCTAAAAGATGTTAGCCAATCAAACAAATTTCAAGTATTTCCCCTCCAAGTGATGTGGACTGGACACCAAAATACAGGAAAGTGAAGTAAGGGGCCTTTCGAAGATAGTCTGGGATAATGATCGCCCAGTCCTACTAGTGAAGGTAATAGAAGAAGTTACACTAACCTCCTAACAATAGCTTGTGTCGGTGGAGGCCCCCAAGCTTCACAAGGGTGTCCTCCAAAGTACTGCTTAGAGTGATACAACATCGACCTCAGGTTCCATGAGAGTCCCCTCCGCAACCACCTATGTAGATCCCTAGGAGAAGCAACTAAGGTTACCAACTCGTGTCAGAAGCCAGGCAGAACAGTCTTGAGGTAAGATCTGACAAGTAGGAGAGGGGTATCTCTCTTCCTTATCTTCAAAAACCCTCATGCTTAACTCCCAAATCCGAACCTTTCTTGGTCTCCCTAACACTATTGGGTTTGCACTCGCTATTCAAACTTTTGTGTTTGATAATTTGAAGTGGCCATGGAGATTTTTCTCTCCACACACCTAATCTAGGGCCCTAAAATATTCTAAAACTTGTTGGTGTGTCTAAATTGGCAATATAAAAAAAAAGTTCTAGTATATTTTAATTAGTGCTTGTTTTTAAATAGGTTGTTCTTAAGTCAAGGGATAAAAGGAAATGAAACTTGTGGTGTTTTTTTGATGCGAAAGAAATTAATAAAAACCAAACTATATGCAAATGCACTCATTTCGTTCTTCGATGAAAGAAATTTTTGCCAGGTTCTAAGGAACTTCTAAGAAAGCAATAAATTTCTCTTTTATTTTCTTTCAACAAGCTTCACACTACCTACGTTATGGCTAGGGTTTGGCGGTGAGGGTTTCGGGCGGAACCACGTTCAGGACACGGTTAGGGAACTACAGACAAGCCTTCTGTGCACAGGTGCAGGCGCAGGAAAGCCTCTCCTGGTTAATGGGCAGCTGGAGGTTGATGCTGCTTTGTCTTAGCGCGTTGTTAGGAGATAATACCACTGTTTGAAGCTCCAGGTTTTTCTGTTTTCCGTTTCCAAGAGATTAGGGCAAGGGCGCTTGACATCTTGACTGTTTGCTGTCGCTTTACTCGGAACAGCTCCCTAAACCATGGTTAACTCTAATGAATTGGTGGATTTGGACCTGGAATTGGAGGACATCCTTTCTATGTGGGGAAAGGATACTTTAGCTCAAAGCGTGGAGCAGTATTTTGGAGCACACAAGCTATCGAATCCGGATTTTTTCTCTCAGGAGGTAATCCCTTCCTTTCTGCAACAAAGCAAGGATTCAGACAACGAAGCCATTAGATCTCAGAACCAGGCTTTTCTCAAGTAGGCAGGCGGGGAGTCAGCGGCGGATGGATCATCAATAGGCGCCCTTTTTTCTGCAAATAAGGGTAAATCAGTGTCAAGCCAGAATTTTCCCTCAAAGGGCTTGGAAGACATAGAAAATTTGGGCCTTTCTTCAGGCTCTGGTAAAGCAAGCGTTTCTAGAGGGTTTCCTCCGCTCTCTAGGGTTTCCTTGCCAAGAGAACCCCCTTCTTCAGAAGAAAATCTAGCGGGAGGATTCGAAGGACATTTTTTCAACTCAGTGGGAGAGCTGGGAGGTCTCGATGGTGCGTCTCTTGGTAAGCCCTCTTCAGAGATCCCCGATCCTATTTCCTCTGCCCCTTTTCAGTCACAGCCAGAGGTAGACTTCCCTACAGGCATGAACCAGGAATAATCAGAATGGATAGATGGTCTTGGGGAGACTAGGGTCTCAGAAGAATATTTAAGGAAAAAAGGGGAGAAAAGAAAATCACAAAGGCCGATTGGATCTCAGGAGCTTGAAGGGAACTTAGTTTTAGGCATGGAAGTCTCTATAGAAGAAACCCTAGAAGTTGCAGAATGCACCATTGTCGACAGGGCGAGAGGTAAGAAATTTTCGCCAGAAGTCTTACAGGCTTGGGGAGAATAGAGTTTCGTCTCTGAAAAACCTCTACGGTTTGAGGCTCAATGCCTAGCTAAAGGGTGGTTCATGTTCCGGTTCGAAGAGAAGGAGGCGGCAGAGTGGGTGCTGGAACGAAACTGGTTCATAGGAAACATTTCGGTTCTGATGAAAAAATGGAGCCCCCTCTTTGATGCTATCAAAGAGAACACATACGTGTTCCCGGTTTGGGTGAGGGCACCGGGCCTCCCCTCTTTTCTATGGAGAGAAGTTGTTTTTAAAGCTATCGGAAATAGATTGGGATCTTTCTTGGAGGCAGACATGTATTTTCTGGAGACGAAGAACAGAGCGATGGCCCGCATTCTGGTGAGCCTTGATCTGAGTAAAGGTCTAGCCAAAAAAATAAACCTACAATACAAAGATTATGTGTTCGAACAGATCTTGGATTATGAACACCTGCCCTTTAGGTGCCACCTCTGTCATGAGTATGGGCACCTTGCAAAGGATTGCCCGCTGTTTAGAAGAAGAAGGCGTTTTCGGAGGACCTAAGTATTCAGCGAACCAGTTATCAACCGCGCTCAAGCTTCCCAGGTGAAAGGTACGGCATATCAGACCACAGTCGAAATGGAGATGGAGGGGACTCAAAAAGGGACAGCGCCTGAAGACCCCCAGATCCAAGAGGCGGCACAAAACTCTGAACCAAATCTGGCGGAAGCAGAGGAGGAGGTTGAAAAGGTCGCATCAGCAGCTCAAGATCCAATCAGCGATTCGGAAAAGGGTATGTGCTCAGGTCCCCCTCTATTTACTTCTCAATCTCCTGAGCATAATTCAAATTCTATGCATATTTCGCCATCAAATTCACCCTTGCATAACAAAGTCCTCCCCGAGACCTTTGATTCTGCAAAGACCTCACATGATATAGATTCTATTTCGACATCCATGCCGTCTCTTGATCTGAAATGTGAAGATAAGTGGCCTCCTCTTGTCTCCCCAGTACATCATACCTCGTGCCCCTATAACCTTAGATCTATGGGAGTAAAGCCCGGGCTGTCTGGTGTAGTTGGAGGTTTAGGACAGTCGACCTCTCATGGCTCTGCCAAGAGCAAGAGAGGTAGAAAATCGGACCTTTCTAAGGCAAAGCTAAAAGCCAAGTAGGATGTAGCAGATGGAAAACAATACTCTATCCCTGGGGTTCTTAGAGCAGTGCAGACCCCCGAAACTGTTATCAAATGATTATGTCTTCTTGGAATTCTAGAGGTTTGGCCAGTAAGCCCAAGAAACTGGCCCTGAGAGACTGGTTTCTAAATTCAAATTCTGACATTCTTTTTCTCCAATAAACACTGGGGAAAGGTCCAGAGGTGGAAACTATGCTAAAAACTCTCCTGCCAGGATGGACCTTTTCAGCAATTGATTCATCAGGCCATTCAGGGGGTCTTGTTATTGGGTTTAAAGAAGCAAGAATTAATATCATTAATCAATGGGGGACGAAGCATGTTATGGGCATGGAAATTATCTCTCCAGATTTCTCCCATCCTCTCTTAATTGTAAACATTTATGGCCCTTGTCAAGGAAGGGAGAATTTCTGGATTGATTTGATGGCTAAGTCATTGATGAACTCTTCTCTGCTGATTGTGGGGGGTGACCTTAACTTTTCAATAGGAAGGGCAAAGGCTTGGGGTCCTTCGGCCAGGGAAGACCCTTTGTCGGATTTCTTCCACAATATCCTCTTGGACAACAGCCTCATAGATCCCTCCCCGATCAAACTTAAGCAACCTGGAGGAACAGAAGAACAGGGGAGGATCGGATCGCCAAAATATTAGACCGTTTTCTGCTATCTGAGGACCTAATCTCAAAAGTTCCTATTCTTCGACAGTGAGTTGAGGAGGTAGGAAACTCAGATCATTTCCCTATTTTTTTGGAGCTCTCCTTCCCTCCCCCAAAGCCTCCTGCCCCCTTTAAATTCAATTCTTCCTGGCTCCAAGATCCATCTTTTAATAAACTTTTTAAGGAAACATGGATTCATCTGGAAAGAAATGCAAGAGAGGATAAATGCTTCCTGTTTATGGAGAACCTCAAAATATGGAAGAAAGCGACAATATCCTGGGCAAAGGACAGGAAGATTAAACAGAACGAAGAGCTGTTTAAAATCAGGGAGGAGTTGAAGAAATTGGAGAGCATTGAGGAGAATGAATATTTCTCGTAGGCCTCAAAGGATCGAATCCTTCATCTGGAGAAGCTTCAAAACCAAATTCTCTTGGACAAGGAAGAAGAATGGAGGCTCAAGAGCAGAGCAATATGGCTAAAATCAGGAGATGAAAATACTAGTTTTTTTGACAACTTTGCAAAAGGCAGAAAATCTGCAAATACCATTTGGAGCCTTAAATATGAAGAAGGAAGGGTGGCCAGCTCTTTTTTAGACCTCTCGGGCCTGGGTCAGAGGCATTTTCAGAGAATCTTTTCAGATCCGGGAGAGGCCACCATAGCAGAAGTCATTAGAACAGCTCAATGCTTTCCAAGATTTGTCGAGGAGGAAGAAGCATAAGAGCTATCAACTCCTATCTCCAAGGAGGAGTTTGAAGCAGCTATGAAAAATATGGCTAAAGACAAAAGTCCCGGTCCCGATGGCTGGACTATTGAACTTTTCCTCTATTTTTTTGACCTGATTGGCTCTGAAATCACCGATGTAGTAGAAGAATCAAGACAGAAAGGAGAAGTCTACAGGCCTTTTAATTCAACCTTTATAGCTCTCATTCCAAAAAAGGATGACCCGGAGAACTTCGAAGACTTTAGGCCGATCTCCTTGTTTAATTGTATTTATAAAATCATTGCCAAAGTGATAGCTATCAGAATAGTCCATATCTTGTCAAGAAACATCTCGATGGAACAATTTGGTTTTTTGGATGGAAGACAAATCCATGAAGCCATTGGAGTAGCTCAGGAGGTAATTCACAGTGTCAAACAGAAGAAAAAGAAGGGTGCGGTTCTTAAAATAGATCTCTCCAAAGCATATGACCGAATCAACTGGCTTTATCTCCGGATGTTGCTTACTCATTTGGGCTTCAACTATTCTTTCATCAGCTGGATTATGGGTTGTATCTCAAATGCTAGTTTCGTTGTTCTGATCAATGGAGCAGCCTCCCCATTCTTCAAAAGCCAAAGAGGCCTTAGACAAGGGTGCCCTTTATCTCCTCTCCTGTTTCTTCTAGTGGCAGAAGGGCTAAGCAGATTGATCCACAAAGCCAGAAGAGAGGAGAAGGTAAAAGGTATAGAGATAGCAATAAATCTTTTCATCACTCATCTGCTTTTTGTCGATGACATCCTGATTTTCACTAACGGGTCATACAATGAATTGAAGGAGTTTAAATGCATTTTTGATCTTTTTCTTAAAGCTACTGGAATGCAGATAAACTCTAGAAAATCTCAAGTTTGTGTGGAAGATTTTTACAGAAGAGAAAGATCCATGATTACCAATCTTTTTCCCTTCCACCTTCAGCCACTGGACTCCCCATTCAAATATTTGGGTTTCTGGCTAAAGCCGGCAACATATAAAAAAGAGGATTGGAATTGGCTCATTGCAAAGCTAGAAGCCAGCATTTCTCATTGGAGTTTCAAATGGCTCTCCAGAGCTGGTAGATTGACCCTCATTAAATCTTTCTTGTTATCCATTCCTGTATACTGGGCAGCATTAAACTGGATTCCCAAAGGAGTAATGGAGAAAAATAGAAGGTTGTGCTGTAGAATTTTATGGGCAGGATCAAAAGAAAATTCCATTCTTCCCTGGGTGGCATGGGAAAAGCTGGCTAGGCCTAAAGAATGGGGAGGATGGGGAATTAAGAGGCTCCCTGAATTCAGTCTATCCCTGGCAGCTAAATTAGGGTGGAGACTAATCTCGATGGAGAATCTTTGGACAAGGGTGGTCAAAAGAAAATATATAGATCCAATTCCTTTGGAAGATTGGATTCGAAGCCAGGAAAAGAAAAAGAAGAATACCTCAGTCATCTGGAAGGCTACGGTGGAGGCTTTCTCTGTGATTGAACAAGGTTTGGCATGGAAAGTGGGAGATGGAAGTCATATTAGAATTGGCAAGGATCCCTGGGTAGGTTGTAATGAAGCCTTTGCCCTGTCTCCTGGCTTTCTCAGACATCTCGATAGTAAAGGAATTTTCACTCTAAACCAGGTGGAGAAAGTAGGCAACTCTACCATATGGGGGAAGGCTTGGAAAAATGCTAAAGAACTCGGAATAAACATCATATGGAAGAATGAATGGGCTTCTTTCATCAAAGAACTCCATCGTTCAAATGTCAGGCTTAAAAACGAACCTGATCTACTGATTTGGGCACAGGGGAAAACAGGTGAATACTCCCCAAAATATGGTTACACATTCTTAATGGAAAAGAAAGGATGGGGAATGCCAGAGTGGTGGTCGAAAAATATATGGAAGTTAAAATGCCCAGCAAAGGCCCGGATCTTCCTATGGTGCATGCTAAAAAGAAAAGTCCCAACCTGGGATATCTTACAAGCCAGGTTTTTAGTTGGGCCAGGGAGGTGCCCATTATGCAAATTAGAAGGGGAATCAATTAGCCACCTCTTTACATCTTGTGCAGTCTCTTTAAAGATATGGGAGGAGTTATCCTGGCTGCTAAATGTAAAGGCACAGTGGGGGTTAGTCCCTTTGGAAGAAGCTTGGAGGAAATGGTGGCAAAACTATCCGGAGGGAAACATGAGAAATCTTCCCCTTATTTTCCTTTGGGGAGTATGGCTTGCGAGGAACAAAAGCGTGTTTGAAGATAACGACACTCCCACATATGCCATTGCCATAAACTGTGCAGCCATTTACTCTGCCATCCCGCCCCCTGAAACTAAAAATCCACAAAACCGTGATAAGCCTGTTACTATTCAGGAGGGCATTCCTTGGGCTTATTTTGACAGAGCATCCCAGCATAACAAGGTTGGTGCTGGACTGTGCATTCATATAAATCCTGACCACTCCTTAAAAGCTTCTGTAGGGCTAGGTCCTGGTACAAACAACTATGTTGAGTTGTTTGCTTTGCACCTCCTCTTTTGCTGGTTACTTCAAAGAAACATTCTATCAATTCAAATCTTCGGAGATTCTCTTAATGTTATTAAATGGGTTAACAGGAATGCTACATGTCAAAATCAGATTTTGAAGACTCTTTTAGAAGAAATTTTGTTATTAAAGTCATCTTTTAACAACATTACCATCTGCCACATTTACAGGGACAAAAACGAGGAAGCAGATCAGCTTTCTAAGGCTGGCTTACAGCAAGATATGGGCAGCTGGTCAATAGTAGAACTCAGACAGGGGCGGTCATTCACTTCATATCAGGCCCCCTTTGCTCCCCCACAGTGATCGTGGTTTGGCTTTACTTTTTGGTTGCAGCATCATGGGCATAAAATATTTGTTGCTCTACAAATATTAAGAATTAAATCTTTTTGCTCATGACAGTCTGTTTATATATTTAAAAAAAAAAAAAAATTGTTTTGTTTAAACAGTCGTGTAAGGGGTCTTTTTTCCTTCTTTGAAGGAGGCCCCATTTTCGCTCCACAAAATATGTACTTAAGACTCATGAAGGGAGTTAGTTTCTAGACAGTTTTTATATATAGCAGTAACAGGACCCTTTCATCGTCCACAATCAGTCATATGGATTGATATTTTTGTTTACGCTTTACAGTCAAAAAGATCAAATCAACAAACATGAGAGCTCTCAGGTCTGCTCAAAGTGTATTTATAGAATGTAAACTTTTTATTTGCTTAATAAAAAGTTTCGCTTTTTTCTTCGGAAAAAAAAAAACAAGCTTCACACTCACAAAAACTAACAAAAAACTATGGATTCCATAAAAGATGCACAAACTATCCTAATACAATGAGTATATGCTGATGCAAAAAACTTAAGACTACTCTAAAGCAAAGAGTGAAAGTAACTTGTTTATCACTTCTAAATAGCCACTTAAGATGTTTAGATAGAATATAAGTTGCTAATGCTCATTTTCGTCCAAACACTAAAATCAAATCTCAAGACAAACAAAATGCACTTTCACTCGCAAAAAGAAACCAAATCAAAACAAGGCAAAAGAAAGCAAAAACCAAGGCTTTTTATTTTAAAGGAGTTTTCTTCAAAAGAAAAAAAAAAAAAAAAAAAAACTTTTCAAAAGTTCTCTAAATACTATTGAAAACTTTAAGACTGAAGAATAGGCAACAAAAACACTTTGCAAGTTATCAACTCAAAATGGGCAAAAACTCAACAAAATAGGTGTTTCAAGATGCTCTTAATGACCAAAAAGTAGCAAAAAGAGCTTGGTGACAATGATCAAAAGATCAATATAGACAACTTTCAAAAAGCGAGAAAAGCGAATGGCCACAAGATGTAGTTTTGACACAATGCAAGAAGATCACGAAGATAAGGTTTGTCACAAATATTGAAACCAATCTTTCCACCCTAGAAGACTACAACAACCAAGATTATCAGCAAGAAATCTTGTGTGTTCAAACACAAGTGATGACACTTGTGACAAAACAAAAACAAGACCAAAAATTTCCACAAAAAGAGAGAATTCAAAACCGGAAACTTGCTGCAAAACCAAAGACTGACAAAAAAAATTCACTGCTCAGGAAACCCTCAGACCAGCAAACAAATCTTCAAAAAATGAAAATTTTGACAAAATCTTGGAAAATTAGGGTATACGCGACTGTGTCAATACACAGTTGTGTGTATACGTGATTCATCCCAAAGAAATCTGCGTATACGCGGGTTCGTATGGGGAAACTTGCATAAATATGCTTCTATAACTCGAAAAAACTGCATATATAACAGTTCACAAGAAAAACCAAAAAAGGGGTCTAAAAAAATTGCTCAGACTTAAAGTTTGAATTCCTATAGGAATAGACAATTCAGTTACAACAAGAAAATCAAAGGTTGAGCTCTGATTGGCTTAAATTAACCCAAACTAGGAACAACAATACTATTGTCCCCAACAGAGTAGCCAATTCTATTGAGGGACAAAGTCTCCTAGCGTTTTGGATCGACACCTTAGCAGAACAGGGTTTATCTACAGTAAAAGACAAGCATTCCACACAACCATGATACTTAAATAAGCAAACTACGCGAAGAGAGGTGCACTTGGGGGTCCTTCATTGCGGTAGATCCAGCCAGGCTCCAAACCCTCTTGGAGTTCCTTTCGATCCTTAGGCCTACAAAACAACCAATTCAAAGAAGCATCGAAATATAAGGACAAAGTATCATATAGAAATCAACTTCATAACATATTGAAAGGTAGTTAGTTATACAATTGAAATAGTTATTCATACGTAAACCATAACCTTAACATCATATGCATGAAGAAGATTGATTTCGGGAACAAGACAAATGTTTCTTTATTGCAGATAACCAAAACAAAGCAAGGAATGATATCACTTGAATCTTCCTCTCGCTGGCACCAAGAAAAACCGTCCTTTGGGTTCGTCCAATCCCAAGTCTTCAAAAGTCTCCTTCCATGACTCATACAAAGATATCTCAAATAGTGAAATAACATCAAAGCTCAAGAAAACAAGGGTTTCCTGTAATGCAGGGAGTGTTGGAAGCACAAGGATCTTCAGACCTGATCAGGGATAATCTCAGTAGAGTAATTGTCTCTCTATTCTCCCCTCCTTAGGCCTTCCCATTGAAGCCTTTTTGTGCTTCTCCCAAAGTAGTATTTTAGTTGGGAATTTGTTGGGAATAGTTGGGCCAGAGGCACTAATAGGTAATCAATAGGTAAAACACGTGATCTCCGCCCGAAATTAAGGAGATTTAATTTTTTTAAGTGTTTTAAGACATATACGTGGGTTGGATATACACAGACCCGCGTACACACGTGTTTAGCTCAGGGCAATGTCGCGTATAGGTAGTAAAACACTGTTTTTTTTAAGTATTTGGACCAGGTCTGGAAGGAGGGGTTGCCCTAGGCCATAAGTGCAGCATCACAAATATCAAGAGTGATATTTGGAGCTATAACAAAAAGAATATCCCTCTATACCAGTTCTTAAGGCTATGTTTAGTGAAGAAGGAATGCCAAATCAGGTGAACCCTCGTTACTTTATTGGAAAAGACCATGGAAAAATCCTCAAACAAATCAAACTCAAGGTTTTAATCCTCGACAATTTGCACAATATTCACAAAATATTTGGAATCCAACTACCCCACGATAGCCTTGGGCTCAACCACAATATTCGAATTAAGGATGGAAAAATCCTTATGGGAGATATTCTCAATATCACAATATCCGCCACCTTATCCAAATTTTGCATCACAATACTTCCCTCAAACCAACCAGTTACCTCAAGATCAATCTCAAAATGCAAACCCACAACTTTCTTTGCCATTTCCACAAAGAACAAATCAATTACCCATTCAACCACACCCAAATCGAAACAATAAAACTTCACAATCTGTTTAAAACTTAGAAGGACAGGATCTTCAAACTGATATGCTAACTCCATTAGATATGAATAATATTCAATTAGGGTTTGGTAGGGTATTATAAAGGAAGAAACCATTTGTTGTTATTTAAGAAACAGAAAATAATTCTCAAAAAGATAATAGTAACTCTCAAGAAGGGATTCCGTTCCCTAGAAAGAAAAGATTGAAACAGAAAAAAATCCTACACATTCTAATAATAATCCTATTATAGAACAACCTTAAGTATCTATCTCAAGACCACCTTTTCCTGAAAGGTTGAAATTCGATAAAGGAGTAGAAAAAAAATCATATTACCTAATTATGATATGTTCGATGAATTGAAAAATGTCTGTTTAAAAATTCCTTTATTACAAGCAATAAAAGAAATATTGATTTTTTCAAAAGAAATTAAGGAATTGAGTACTCAAGGATTAGGAATAAAAAGAAAAGGAATAAAAATAATTCAACTAGTCGGGAGAATTGTAGATATCATGATGGGGAACAATACAATTCAAAAATATTTAGATCCAAGAAGCCCCATTGTGAAAACACACATCAATGGAACTAAAATACCAAACACATTGATTGATCTAGGAGCATCCATAAACATAATGATCAAACAAACTATGGATAAAATGAAGCTTCCTAATCTTCAATACGCTCCAACATTGTTACAATTAGTAGATAGATCTGTAGTTAAACATGATGGTATGTTAGAAGATATATATGTATTCTTAGAATTTTGGGAATATCCTGTTGATTTCATGATTTTAATACCCAAGAATAATTTGGGACATCCATTAATTTTAGGAAGGCCATGGTTAGCTACAGTTGATGCTTTTATCAGTTGTAGAGCAGGAGACATGTTTATTTCAGATGGAAGCTCAACAAAGAAATTTAAATTGCACCCACCTACAAAAAAAATGATAGAAGTAGAAAACAAAGAATGGATAGATGATGATAATGATATACAACCAATTTTCACTATTGCACAAATAAATGAAGAGGATAAAATTTTAAATTCAATAGAAAATAATGAGCCCTCTTTATAATGTTAAAATAGTCAGGATTTTCAAGAACAATGTAATATTGAATATCTATCATCTAGACAAATGTCTTTACATTCTATGGAAAATTTTGGAAACAATTCAATAGAAATTCTTCTAGGGAAACTTTTGAATGTCAATGAAAACCTGGAAGAATTACAGAAAACGAAACTGGTAGAAATATTGCAAAAACACTCTTCTGCATATGCATGGGAATACACTGATATGAATGGAATTAATCCTAAAACTTTCATGCATCATATTTATATTGAAGAAAATGCTAGACTAGTTCGACAACCACAAAGAAGAATGAATCCAAATTTAAAAGAAATTGTTAAAGAGGAATTGCAAAAGTTGTTAAATGTAAATTTCATTTATCCAACATCAGATAGTCAATGGGTTTCACCCCTAGTAATCCTTCCTAAGGAAAATGGAAAATGGAGGGTATGCATTGATTACAGGAAATTGAATAAAGATACTTTGAAAGATCATTTTCCACTTTCATTCATAGATCAAGTTTTAGATACATTAGCAGGAAAAAAATATTTCTCATTCTTGGATGGTTTTAGTGGGTATAATCAAATTTAGAGAGCACTTGAATATCAAGACAAAATCACATTGACCTTTCCATGGGGGACTTATGCTTACTGAGTACTTCCTTTTGGATTATACAATGCCCCAACAACATTCCAAAGAGAAGTACTAGGAATTTTCTTTGATATTAGTCATGATTGTGTGGAAGTGTATATGGATGTTACAGATTATGGAAATTGTTTTGAATAAGCACTTGAAAATTTAGAATAAGTTCTCATAACATGCAAAGAATAAAATCTTTCATTAAGTCATGAGAAATGTTTTATGATGTTTAATGAAGGAATTGTTTTAGGTCACCATATTTTAGGAAATGGAATTAAGGTAGACTCATCTAATGTAGAAATTATTTCCAAATTATCAATCCCAAGTTGTCAAGTATAGTAACTGGATATTATAGAAGATTCATAGAAAATTTCACAAATATTGCATCTCCACTCTTCAAATTACTCACCAAAGAGTTTGAATTTAGTTGGAACTTTGATTGTCAAAAGGCTTTTGAAACTTTGAAAAAGAAGCTCTTTGAAGCACCTATCTTAAAATGAGCTAATTGGAAATTTCCTTTTCATATATCAATTGATGCTTCTGACATAGCTCTATAAGCTATGCTAGGATAAAAATATTTCACTCCTTATGCCATTTATTATACTAGTAAAAATTTAACTCCTGCAGATCTAAATTTTACTGTAACCGAAAAGGCGTTTTTAGTTGCTATTCATGCCATTAATAAAGTTAGACATTACATCACTGGCTATGAAACTTTCATTCATACAGAACATTATGCCATTAGATATTTAATGAACAAGCCACTTAGTAATGGTAGAGTAACAAGATGGCTATTACTGTTACAAGAATTTAATATCACCATTCTAGATCGACCTGGAAAACAAAACACAATTGCTAACTTTTTGTCTAGAATTCAAAATGATAACAATGATACATCTGTAGAGAATAAATTTCTTGATGAATATCTTTTTGCAGTATTTACTAAATCACCTTGTTTTGTAAATATTTCCAATTATTTAGTTTCAAGGAAGTTACCCTCCTATTTGTTTCCTAGAGAAAATAGAAGAATAATCCAAACAAGTGCATCTTATTCATGGATAAATGAATAATTATACAAGACAGGACCAAATCTCATCATTTGAATGTGTGTAAGAGAAGATCAAATACTTGAGATACTTAAAGAATGTCATGATGAACCATGTTGAGGTCATTTTTTTGATAAAATAACTGCTTACAAAGTCCTTCTCTTAAAATGTTATAGGCCTTCATTTTTTAAGGATGCCAAGGAATATGTTAAGAGGTGTGATAGATGTCAAAGAATGGGGAAACTTGTTCCTTCAGATGAAATGCCACTAAAACCTTAGGTACTCATTGAACCTTTTGAAAAATGGGCTTTGGATTTTGTTGGATCAATTAATTGATCTTAAAAACAAAAAACAATTATTCTTGTATGCACTTATTATGTTGCTAAATGGGTAGAACCTAAAGCACTTTCTTTTTCTACTAAAAATGTTGTAGTTTTGTTTCTTTTTAAGGATATTTTTACTCGTTTTGGTGTCCCAAGGGAAACTGTAACAGATTAAGCAAATAAATTTACATATAGAGTAGTGCAAAAGATAGTAGAAGAATATAAAATCAAGCATCAGAAAAATACTCGATACCATTCACAAGAAAATGGACAAGTAGAGTCTACCAACAAAATGATTGAAAAAATCCTCATCAAGACAGTTCACTTGCACAGAAGCGATTGGGCAGAAAAGCTTCTAGAAACTTTATGGGCCTACCGTACCACATGGAGAAACACTACAGGACATACTCCCTATGAACTTGTTTATTGGAAGAAAGTCCTATTTCCAATTGAGTTTTAGATTCAGACATATCAGGCAGCAGTCAAGTTGGGACTTGACTTATCAGAAGCACAATAGTAAATAATGGGACAACTCAATGAGATTGATGAAATAAGGAAAGATGTTATCGATAAGACTAGTTTAGTCCAACAACATAGATCTATATGACATTATAAATACATCAAAGAAAGAAAATTTTAGCCAAGAGATTGGGCTTTACTCTTTAATTTAAAGTTCAAAAATTTCCAAGGAAATTTTCAAACTCACTGGCTTGGGCCTTATGAGATTGAAAATGTTTTTGATAATGGAGCAGTCAGAATTAGGACTGTTGATGAAGAAAAAATCCCTCTCTTAATGAATGGACATCGACTCAGGATCTACCATAAGCCAATGACAAAGGAGGAATTTGTAAATATTTTCCAGGACATCTATGATTTGAAGTTGGTCAAGAAGAATTCTTCTTCTTCTCCACCTTAAATTTTTTTTTTCATATATATATATATAATGTGTGTGTATAAACATGAAAACCAAAAATTGTTGGCATGTTTATGTAGAAAATTCAAGGTGAAAATTAAGAATTCTTGGCATCTTAAATTTTCTTTGTATCCCATTTTCTAGAATTCCATCTTATTTTATCCCTTTCTTTTCAAAAAAATAAATAACTATATAATTATTGATTTTCTTCATCTCTGGTAACTTTCTGCAGCCAATTTGATAGAAACTTTTGATGATACAATTAAAGGAATGATTGGCTCCCTCCAATGCAAAGTACCTAAAGACAACATAAAAAGGGAAACCTAAGGTTAGCAAGAAAGCAATTCAAAGGTACGCACTTCTTTAATTTAATAATAGGGATCAAAAAATTACATATATGAATTATAAGACATGGTACTACCAAAAGAAATCAAAATCGTTATTGCAAAGAGTTGACTATGTCATGTCAAATCGTGTATAATCTGTAATTCACTCTCAATCATCATAAATCATATTCTGATCCATTGAACCAATCGCCCAAATGATAAATATGAATGCTCCTAAGGGCTAGATTCTTCCACACTCCCTTAAACCCTCACTACCTATGCTCTCATTATTCCATCACTCACACTCTTGGCCTTTCCACTCCAAAAACCCTATCAAGCCTTCCTACGTTATCAAACAAAATAGTTTTTTAAACAAAGCTTCTCATCCATGGGAGTGATAGACATAATAGAGCCAACAAGGAAGAAATATTTGGAGGGATATCCACAGAGAAAAGAGTTTTTGTAGAAGGCGAATTGGCTAGATTTTGTAGAGAAATTTGATGGCTTCCATAAAGAAGTGACCAAATCCTTTGCCAAGGATTTTGATGGAGTCGAAGTGGAGATAGGAGACATCAAATTCATAGCAACAAAGTCATTTATAGCTGAAGCTACTGGACTTCCGCGGATTGGAAAAAAATGGTTCAAAAATAGAGGTATTGAAAGAAAAGTCTAGAAGATTTTCCTAAAGAAACCAAGCATGGACACCACCATTTTCAAGAAGGGAATTCTAAGCACGACATTATAAAGTAAGTGGAGGAATTTTATTCTAATAATCCAAAAATTTGTTACCTATTAAGTAAGGTTTGGATGTATGTCTTTATATCATATTTGGCTGCTAATGAATTTTCTTGAAGAAAATGAGATAAATATTCCATATTTCTTGCTTAGTAGTCTAATAAAGATGTATGGGAATGTTCAGAGGATAATTCAATTCATAGCTAATATAATGTATCACCATGGTCTATCCAAAATACTTGTTGAATTTCTGTTATAGACATATTTGGGCACTACAAACCCAATCAGATATGTCCTTAAACCAAGGGCTTCTTAACCCCTAAAAGTGTTGTTTCATACCCTAAAGGAACAAGGTCAACTGATTACATCTTTTCCCAGAAGTTTTCCCTGAAAAACTACTCAGAACTGGTCAAAATTGGACCATACAGACTACTCCATGCTGAGGGTGTGATGCATCTCACCTGTTACACACAAAGGATGCAATGCATACTAAAAGGCCCTTCTGTAGGGTGCGATGAGTGAGAGCAGACAAATGGCAGAGGCAGTTTTCTAGGTGAAAACCCAAAGAATCTTCTAGAAACTGCTCATTTGACACTTTCCTCTCTGAATTCGCCCAGGGATGAGTAAGAGATCATGAAATCTCCAAGTGGAACCAAGAACTATTATAGAAATGACACTAATCAAAATCCAAAAAGCTGACTCACCCCCTGCAAATATCTATATATGGATCCCTCATCCTAGAGATCAAAAGGATAGAATTTTGTATTTTGTAAGGAAGTGTTGTTGGTTTCTCTGTGAAACATTGTATTGTTGGGTTATCTAGTCTTTTCATGAGGTGAAGAGGGATTTCATGCTGGGAGGATGGCACTGGATGAGATATTTGGGTTGTAATCCTCTCTTTTACTACTTCTATCAATAAATCTATTTGAGTTTTCCTCCATATGCTTGTATATCTCTGAATCTTGTATTTGTTTATGCATGTGTATGGATAATGTACATCTGATCCTATATTGTTTATGGTTATAGATATCTATGCTTTGATGGTATTTTGCTCCTTTGAATCTACATGTGTTCTTTGAAGTAGGACAAGTGAGAAAGGAGTGGTGAAAGCTCTATCAAAGGAGAGAGGAACAAGTAAGGAGCTAAGTGAAAGACTGAGGTTGGTACTCTCTACTTCTCTCTCATCTATCTCTCATAAAGGAAAACATAAGTAACTTTAAATTGTTTGTTTCTAAGATAGCTACTCGTCTTAGTGGGACTAGTAGCTTTGAATGGACACTAGTTTTCCCAGAAACAAAATGGCGACTCCGATGGGGAGAAAATAGTTTGTTTGTTTGTCCTTTTTGTTTTCTTTATAAACTACAGACGGAGCTTGAAGTTAAGCCAACTAGCCTTCCAACTACATTTGTTATGCAACTGCAAAGTAAATGAACGCTGCTTCAGCCAATCTCCAGGTTGGTTTATGAACAGAACATCTAACTTGTAAACATCCTAAGAGCCCTGGTGGTAGCTCACTAACCTGATTAGATCAGCCCCTATACTTTGAAACTGCCTATCAAAGGCTCAACCTAAATCCCTGAACTTAGCTGCAAAGTGTGAGTGAAAACTGAGCTCAGTTTCATCCCTGGACCATTGCACTGTCTCTCATTGACAGTCCGGATGCATTGCACCTCCCGTGTGCTACAAGTGAGATGCATCCCTGTTTCCCTTAAGGACAGGTGAAATGATTGGGTGATACTATTTCTGCCTCCAGATTTTGGGTTTTTCTTCATTGTTTTTAGCTCTATTCAGTAGTTTTGTTGTCTATGATCAATATATCACTATTGAAACCTTCTTCCTTTACATTATTCAGCCTCCATTGATATGGAATTGTGAATGTTTTTTTATGTATTTTTCATCATTTACAGTGCTCCTTTGCAAATAGTAGCTTAATCAAACTATTGTCTTTTGATTTGAAAGTGTCGCAACTATTGTTTTCAATCAAGAAAAAGAGTGTCGTAAAGTATTCCTGTTTTGGATGGTTGATTACACTTTTTCCATTGTATTTGATTTGAATTGTCAATTCTTTGAAGTGTCGAAATAGTTTTCCATTCGAAAGTGAAAGTGTTGTCTTAGTCTTCCTTTCGTTTTTGAAAAGAAATTGCTAAAGTGTCGCTTTGAGGAAAAGTAGTTCAGATCTGTACTTAGTTTTCTTTTTGACATTCTCACATTAAGGAAACTAAAACACAAATACATGCATTTGCATTTGCATTTAGACTGCATGCGGAAGTTGATTTAGGAAAAGTGCATTTAGTGTGTGCTCTCTGCTCTATTTTGAAAGAATTTTATTCTTGTTTCCTTAGTAGCTAGGATGTTCATTGCTAAAAGAAAATAAACGAATGTTTATCATCTTAGATTGCATATTTAGGAATTGTATATCTACATCACATGGTGAACCTTGAAAGGAAAACCTCTTAAGAAATATCAACTATAAAATAAACCTCAATGAACATAAAAATGCATTGGAACCTAACGCACAACATCTAGAAGTCTAGGCTAGAGATGTATTCCAGCGTCGTAAAGCCTGGTAACTATTGTTTTCAATGTAGGTTGGGTGATTCCTCCTCTTTGATACAACAAGTGCCAGTACGTACTTGTGCTCCCATGTACTGTCAAGTATATATTGGAAGATCACAATAGGCTATATCCTTTATCCTTAGGAAGCTGTGTCTGCTACCCTATTGATCGCAATGCACTAAACACAGCATTTGGGAAGATTGACTGCCGTACGTAAAAGTATATTGCAGTTTTTTGACTGGTTTGGTAATCCCTCTGTCTAGACTTCCAGAGTAGTCACTTTCATTTCTTTTCAGACTCCTTAAAATAAAAGGTCTGTCTGAGCACTTGTCACGTCGGGCTCATTAAAAATCGAAGGTGACTAGAGTCATCTTTAGCTTTTTATCGACTCTTAAAAATTGACAAAGAAAGTTGTGTCAAAGCCTCATAAAATTTATTTTAATGGGAATAACATCACTATTCCCTCGTTGGTTTTAGGTTGAGAAAATGGAGTCCACCAATCAAGGATTTCCCCTTGGGGGGAATCCTAGTCCTTTCTCTTCTTGGGGAGATATTGGTGCCCTTTACATGGCCAGAATGTCCCTTCCAAGATTGACAATTGGCCTACCAGAATGGATTTTCTCAACCTCTGTTGTTCAAAACACCGTAATTCATAAGCAATCAAATCAGCAACCAGATGATACTGGAGTTTTCCCCCCACCTTCTACTTCATTTGTTTCTCCCTCTCCTTCTTCCTCTTTGCTTGGTGAATATAGTAACACTAAAAACCAAGTTACTGAGAAGAAGAGGAAAGGGAAGGAGAAGAAGAAGAAGAATCCAACGGCAAAAGGGAGCAACCGTACATTGTCTGGCAAAAATCTACACACTGCACCATCCAAACCTAAATATCCATGTGTCATTTGCAAAGGGGACCACCATCATCAAGATTTTCCTTGCATCCCATAGATCTTAAGGGAATGGTCTCCCCATTTGAATAATCCAGTGTCTTCAACCTCTGTCGATCATGTTGAGAATACACCATCAACTAGTGAAAATGAAGTCAATGGACATAAAGGAATATCTAAATTTCCTTCTACACTGTGTGAAGGCAATCATTCCCTCCACCGTTGTCCTTTCCTTGATAAAGCTAAAAGAGTCTTGGATAACCGTCCTACTTCACCACAGTGACTTCCTCCTGGATACAAGAAACTCTTGCCGAGTCCGTCGCTAGTTGAAAATATGACTGACACACCTTTTTTTTCAGTCAAAATGCCTATCATTGAAGATAAACCCTCTGAGTCCACACCAGACCAAAGTCAACAATTCAAGATGGCAGTTGACCCAGTCTTGCCTCCAGAAGGTTCTCCTTCAGATGATACAGTCTCCAAAGAGAATGAGAACAACACCATTCAAATTGTTTTTGTTAACACAGAATCCAATGAACAGGGGGGCAATCTACCCGTTCCTTTACCATAGGAAGGAAGTTCCTCAGTTCAAGAGATTCATCCAGCCATTTATTCGGTACCTCCTCCAAGCAATCTAGTTGTTTCCTTTGATTATAATCTACTAGTGAGACCCCACCTACCATCTAATGTGCCATTCCGGATCATAGTACAAGCTTATAGAATGATCATGGTTGGCACTATCATAGATGAAGGGGATTCTGTGAGTATCCTTTCCTCAACTGCTTGGAAAGTGCTTGGTTCGCCATCACTTCCACCTAAGATTCAAAATCTGTCAGGCTTTAATAAAGGGACCAGTCGACTGTTAGGGATCCTTCCAAATTTGTGTATAACTTTGAGAAGGAAAACTATTCATCTAAACGTGATGGTAGTCCAAGGGCCTCTAGATTACAATTTACTCCTTGGGCATGACTACATTTATAGCATGGGAGTGATTGTTTCCTCACTCTTCTGAGTGATGTGTTTCTCATATGAAGGCAGAATGGTGCAGCTCGTTGACCAGCTTTCATTCCCCGGTTCAAACATGGCTACTAGTCAAATGCCATCTCTAACTAGTCTTTTTGCAGAAGGAATATCTTATCAACCTCCATTTCATCCACCTAATGATTGCGAGTGATTTGGTGAATGTGACTAAACCTAGGGGGCACGTGTCCTGGCTTGCTTCGACAGGAAAACCCTAGGTAAAAGATAGGTTTCCACGTAGGATATATGACTAGTCTGACACAACCATCCACTCAGCAAAATGGGATCACTCTAGAATAAGATTCCCTCATCAAAGGTTATGTGATTGGAAGCTCCCACCATTCACCTTTGTCTATTTCAATGGACAATGCCAAGGAAGTGTTTTGGCTACTACGCAGACAAAATAATCTTGCAAATGCAAGAACTTCCATATGGTAACCTGGAAACTCTACTTTTCTTTATACCTGGGGACATGCAAACCTTTTTTATGCAAGTGAAAAGCAACTAGCATAACTCTAACCCTGTAGTTTTACTAACTTCAACTACTTAAGTTAGGTGATTGGTCTGATCAACCATTCACCTTTGCAAGGGCCGATGGCACCGACAAAGTAAAGGAAATATTTCCCGTCAAGAAACTATCCTACCTAAATGCAGTAGTTATTTAACCTTTAGGACAGTAGTTGGTCATTCCTAGCTTGCATACAAAAGGCTCAGAGCAAAGTTTCACATGGGGCAAGCTCCCTAAAAAATGAACCTACCAATGAGAGACATCCTTATTATACAACTGGCAGGAGCAGGTTTATGCGAAGTTCAAGCTCATTAAAAATAAACCTAGCAATGAGCACGTGTTCCCCCAAAGTTTAAGTTCATGAAAAAATGAACCCACCCTTCAGTAAATAACCTTTGTGATCGCATTGCTATCAACTTCTGAGCCTTGGTCGTGTTCTTACCATCACCTCCACCTTTTAGCCGATCATACACCTCCACTTGATTGTTTACCCCTTTTGAGGAATAGCTGCGACGAGTGATCTGTTAGCGACCTTATTTACACTGCCATGATTGAAAAGTTCCAAACCTCACCTAGAACCAGCTGCTACCCGAAAATACCACTTGTTCCTAAAAAACGAGTCTCCTTTAAACCCTTTTCAGACTCGTTAAATATGAAAATATTGTCGAGCATTCCATCTCGTTAAAGTGTTTGGAAGTAATGAGTCTCTTTTAAGCTCCTTTTAGACTCATAAAATATAAAAATATTGCCAAGCAATTGGCCTCTCCAGCTCATTAAAGTGATTGGAAGTGCAATCCCTCTTGTATTTTAATCTTTTTGGACCTGAGGGATCATTACACGAAGATATCGAGCACTTGTCTTTTTCGGCTCGCTAAAGTGATCAGAAAAGTCATCCCTTTCATATTATTTTATACTTTTTTGGACTTAATGGATTATACTATGAAAAAGGACTATTGGAGTTTCCTTTCCATCTCTTTTAAGACTCTTTAAAATTGAAAAGGAATGAGTTATCATTGTCTTTAAACTCGTTAAAAAAATAGCAACAAACTTGTCCATTACAGACAAGAGCGAGTTTCGTTGTCACTAGGCTCAATAAAACATAGCGACAGGTTTGCCCAAAGAGCAAATTATAGAACAAGCATATGTTATCCTCCTCAAGCTTGACAAAAATAAAGAGGCACTAGTCAGCAATGACTCGGGAAAAATTGGGAAGAAAACTTGAAGAACTTTATTAGTAGCAAGTCGCTCTTGAACATGACACTTTCACTCCATCACCATGATTGAGTCGGGTTGGGTTATTCCGTTCACCGGTCATATCACCATTTCCTCCGTACCATCCATTTTTGGGGTTAATGCTACCAATCCATTTCAGTGTCACTGATATGTTCAAGAGAAGTCCCTTAGAGAATTCACCAACCCAGCTAATGCCTCATCCGTTGCAATACCTTCACGCTCCATTTTTCATGACCGCCACCCTGAACCTTGTATCATCAGATCGTTTTCACCTCCACAAAATCATTTGCTCCGTTTCGTGTCATATATGTGGGATTCATTAAGGCTCTCCTACGATGGGTCAATTCTTGTCAACATCAACTCATTATCCAAGAAGTTGACTTAGGAACAACCCTTTCAGTACTTTGAAGCTTGCATGCCTTAATGGCAAGTTTCTCACTTCCGGCGACAGTTTTACATCAATGGCTTTCGATTGAAAGAATTTGTGTGGTGTTCAACATCGACTCATGTATTCACACCACGTGAATTGTACTGCAGTACCTTGAGGGTCATTATCATTATCAGTGATTCCTCTCACGCCTGTTAACAACTTACATCATTGGCTGGTAATCAGGCAATGTCTTTCCATGTTCGACAACATAACATCTTTTCACATGAATTGACTTGTACTTCAGGCGAATATTGAATGAGTTTGAAGACCCTGGATCTAGTTTCATCCATCTGGGCTGCAATATATTTAGGAAAATAAAGACATCAAATGTAGTCCATAAATGCACAGATAATCATCCAAGCTAAAGGATGGTGACTCTAGCAGAATCATCAGTCTACCACACAGACGATTGTCTGTCCTATGTACTTGGAAATAATTTTATAACCATGAGCATGGGAATGCCTGCCTCAGCTAGATCATGAAAATATTATGAAGATAATGTATTGTATTGTATCTTATTACAGCTCACTTTCCAGTTCAAAAAACCTCAGATCCTCATGATGAATCATTTCACCCGACATTAGAAGATTTATGACCTCATGCTTTAGGGGGCAACTGTTATAGACATATTTGGGCACTACAACCCCAATCACATATGTCCATAAACCAAGGGCTTATAAACCCCTAAAAGTGTTGTTTCATACCCTAAAGGAACAAGGTCAACTGATTACATCATTTCCCAGAAGTTCTCCCTGAAAAAACTGCTCAGAACTAGTCAAAACGGACCATACAGACTGCTCCATGTTTGAGGGTGCGATGCATCTCACCTGTTACACACAAAGGGTGTGATGCATACTGAAAATCCCTTCTATAGGGTGCGATGAGCAAGACCAGACAAATGCATAGGCAGTTTTCTAGGGTGGAAACCCAGAGAATCTTCTAGAAAACTTCTCATTTGACACTTGCCTCTCTGAATTCGCCCAGGGATGAGTAAGAGATCATGAAATCTCCAAGTGGAACCAAGAACTATCAGAGAAATGATACTAATCAAAATCCCAGAATCTGACTCACCCCCCTGCAAATATCTATATACGGATCCCTCATCATAGAGATCAAAATTCTGGAATTTTGTATTTTGTAAGGAAGTGTTGTTGGTTTCTCTGTGAAACATTGTATTTTTGGGTGTTCCAGTCTTTTCATGAGGTGAAGAGGGCTTTCATGCTAGAGGGATGGTGCTAGATCAGACAACTGGGTTGTAATCTTCTCTTCTACTACTTCTATCAATAAAACTATTTGAGTTTTCCTCCATGTGCTTGTATATCTCTGAATCTTGTACTTTTTTATGCATGTGTATGGTTAATGTACATCTGAACCTATATTTTTTATGGTTACAGATCTCTATGCTTTGATGGTATTTTTCTGCTTTGACTCTGCAGGTGTTCTTTGAAGCAGGACAAGTGAGAAAGTTGTGGCGAAAGCTCTATCAAAGGAGAGAGGAAACAAGTAAGGAGCCAAGCGAAAGACTAAGGTTGGTACTCTCTACTTCTCTCTCATCTATCTCTCATAAAGGAAAACACAAGTAACTTTAAATTATTTGTTTCTAAGATAGCTACTCGTCTTACTGGGACTAGTATCTCTCAATGGACACTAGTTTTCCCGAAAACAATTTCACCTCCAAAACATAGGTAATAATTGGGAAAGATTTTTAGTAAGGAATAAATTTGAGGAAGATACTCATGGGCAGCCAAATAGTTGTAGACCTAAGAGGGGAATGAAAATAAAAATGGATAGGACACTGGAACAAGAACCACAATAGTCGCAGGAACTATCAGAGGATGACATCCCTCTTGCATATGTTTTAGAGAAAATAAACAAAAGAAAAGTTAGAAGAAAGAAAGCGAATAAAGAGACAGAGATTTCACTTCAAACGGAGAAGCCTAAAATAGAAAGGGAGAAAAATCAAAAGACCCCTGTCATAGGTCTAAGAAGGAGTACTAAACTCAACTCAACAAAAGAATTAACCTCAAATAGAATAGAGCATACCAATGAAGAAATAGGAGAGAATTCAAAGACAGAAGAAGATTCAAGAATTTCTCCAAGAACATCACAAAGGGTTTCATCACCAACTTTCAAGTCGCCTCCTTAGAGTCCAAGACAAAGAATGCTAGAAATTGATCTTGTGCAGCAAGAGATTTATGATTATATTAAATCCCTAGATAAAATGGATGCAACCAGAACATCAATTCCAATTCAAGAAGAAGAAGAATTCTAGTTTTATGAACCACAAGAACCTCTTGTAATCAATGTATTACAACAAGAAATCTTTGAATTGGAGACATTAAATAGGTACATTAAAAATGAAAATCAAGCCTTGAAAGCACAAAATGAAATCCAAATAGCTAAGAGTGACAACCTCCTTTTATATCTGAGTTTGTGGTTTAAGAAGAATAAGAAACTGAAGAAGGAAAATAGGGCTTTACAAAGACATGTTATAAACTTCAAATACAAGATCCTCATGATTAAACCAAGGATGGTAATGACTGGATAGAAAGTGAAAAGGATGAAGTTAGATATACTAGTAGAAGTGTCTAAGAAAATGTAATATCGATTTTTTGTTTTATATGAGGACATACAAAATCCTCAGTGTGGGGGAATGTAGACTTCCATAACTGTTTTGTTTTGACACCCTTTTTCCTCCATTTTCCTATTTTTCGTCATTGCTATCAACTCAATAAAAGAAGTAAACCATAGATTTTGATAAGGTAAAAGCTCTCATGTGTCTTATTTCTAATATTTGTTAATGTACCTTATTATTATGTTAAAGATTGCATTGGCTACAAAATTAGCATGATTATGCAACTATTTTACAAATCTACAACTATCTCCATAGTTTTCGGGGTTCTAGTGCACCAACAAAGCAAAGAAGCACATGGTCAGTTGAGGATCGATCCCCTCATGGATCTATTCCTATTCGATCAAGCCAATTCACTAGAGGAATCACACATTGGTGTGTTCGAAGGCACGGGTCAAACATGTTGCAGCAAAAGTCCGAATGCATCACGTTTCTCTGATTTTCTTTCCAAATAGAAAATCGTTGAGATAACACTTTTACTATTAAGCTTTGAATTTGAATAAGGATGGATTAAAAGACATGTAGGTGTACAAGTCTCAAACTATTGAGCACACATTTTATATATAAACATGTATTCTCTTTAAAGGATAACAAAAAAGTAATAGTTCAATTTCTGAATAATTGTGAAAGACACCTTTGTTCTCATATGGAATTAAAGTTACCTTTATATTATTCAATGCGTATGTGAGAGTCATTTACACCTAATGTATGTGGAGGGTCCCTGCAGAAGGTCGAGGTTTAGTTTATTTCATTTTATTTATTTTGTTATCGTATTGTCATTTCATTTTAGTTTAGTTACTTGTTTCATTGTTTCATCATTTCGTTATAACTCAATTAAATGTCTTTATTTCGTTTATCATTTTGTTATTTTGTTTGCACTTAAATTTCTTAATAGTGGTTTAGTGGTTTAGTTCTTCAACGTTTTTCACTTAATTACAGTCAGTATTTCTATGCTTTAGAACTAGAACTTGTATATATTCTGTAGTCAACATTAGAAGATTACTTTCATGCTTTTAGAATCAGATTTTGTGTATACTTTGCAAAAAACTTTTGAAGGATCATTTTATTTCTCTTAGAATCGTTTGAATTTCAATAATCTATTTTATAGAAGCAAGGTGTTTAGGATAGATTCGTATTGTTAGAATGATTAACATAAGATGATTTAGAATGATACTTAATATAGGTATGACCTGGTAGATCAGTCTAACAATATCTTAACCTCCACTTATTAATTTGTAGAAATCTAACTCTAATTTAATAGGAACCCTAGATAACAAAAATCCAAAAACAAATATAACCATCATATACAACTAAAGCGAAGGCTTGTAGCATATATAGTGCACTTTCACTTCATAAGTTTACCAACTTTGGTCGATAATTTATGCTTGCAATTTAAGAACATTAAATTTACCAAAAAACCTAGAAGAAGAAGTCTATATTGAACAACATGAAGGGTTCGTTATAGGAAATGATAAAAAAAAATTTTAGAAACTTAAGAAGGCATTATATGGGGTAAAACAATCTCCTCACGCATGGTATTGCCATCTTGACAGGAATCTTCATCAACAAGGTTTCAATAAGGGATCTGTAGATAGCAATCTATATATAAAGATGGATGATGTTAAAATTTTAATTATTTTTGTTTACATAGATGACATCATATTGGAAGAAATGAAGAATCGAATATTCAAAAATTTGTTTCTGTCATGTAGCAAGAATTTGAAATGTCCCTTCTTGGTGAACTAACATATTTTCTTGGTCTACAAGTACAACAAGAAAAAATGGTATCTTCCTCTCACAGGCAAAGTACCTTAAGAAATTTTTGAAGAAATATGGAATGGAAGATTGAAAACTTGTATGCACTCCAATGGTAAAAGGATGAAATCTCAGTTCACATGATGATTCTTCTAATTCAACCAACCAAAATACAAATCTATGATCGTAAAACTACTTTATCTTACTGGCACAAGACCAAATATTATGCATGTTGTTGGCATTGTTGGATGATTTCAAGCAAATCCAAAAGAAACTCATCTTCATGCAATCGAGAGAATATTTATGTATCTACAAGGAACTCAACATTTTTGTTTATAGTATCCCAAAGTTGCAGATATTACTCTTCATGCTTACATAGATGCAGATTGGGCAGGAAATGTTGATGACGAAAAAAGTACTAGTGGAGGAGCATTCTACATGGGACCCTACTTGGTATCATGGTTCAATAAGAAAAAGCTCCATTTATTTATCTACTACATAAACTAAATATTTTGTTGTTGCATCTTGTTTCAAATGACTTCTCTAGATGATGCAAACATGGCAGGATATTCAAATCAATTTCTCTCCACCTATTCCCATTCTATGTGATAATACCAGTGCCGGAAGTATTTCTAAAAATCGTATCATGCACTCCAAAACCAAGCATATTCCAATAAAATATAATTTTATGAGAGAAAATGTGCTTGAACAAAAGGTAAAACTTGAGTATGTTCCTTGAAAGAACAAGTTGCAGATATATTTACAAAACCTCTTCCATGTGATTCATTTGAATATCTCAGACATAAATTAGGATTGGTCTCTACTTCATCACTCTTTTAATCATTATGGCCAATTATTCAAGTTGAGGGGGAGATGAATGTGAAATTTATTGCAATTTGTTGTCTGTACGTGGATTTGATGAAGCACATTCATGTGCATACGTGTATTTTGATCCCCGCAATCTCGTATGTTTCCCTATGATGAAGTATTAGTAGATCCAACTCAAATAAATGTTATGATATGCTTATGACAAGTATTGTTTACTAGTTCTGATATTAGTTAAATAAATTTTGTTGATGCTCATATTCGTATGGTTTATGAGTTGCTCCAATATGACATTGATGCCTTGATTAATGAATTTTCTTTGATGACCTGACTAATGAATAAGTTGATCTGACAGTGAACAGATGGCACAGGTTCAGGGGGACTATTTCTCCTTTCTTCTTATAGTACATTGTTGGCAATATGATTTTTGATTTTGCTATTAAAGGAACACATGTTCATGACTTACCTTTTTTATGAGGATCATGGTTATTGTAACCAAAAAGTGATCACCTAGCCAATTCTCACTAGGTGGATCGAAATACGCCATGAAGATCTAATTTTAGAATAGTAAAATCACTTTCATTATGGAAAATAATTTAGAAAAACAACTTTTATTAGATTATTTTCTAATTTAAATCAAAAAACCCCATGAGAATAATTAGATAAATCATTATTTATTTAATTTTCTCTAGGTATGATTACTAAATCATTATTTAATAATTATTCCTTGTCACATTTTGACTAAATCACTTAGGAATATTTAAATAAATCATTATTTATTTGAATTTCCTTATTTTTGTTATTAGAATAATTATTAAATCACTACTTAATAATTATTTTGATTCATACCTTTCTTATTTCCCCGGAAATATTTAAATAAATCATTTTATTTGTTAATTATTTCTATATAATTATATTAACCATTTTAAATACTTTTTCTCTCTCCAATAAAAATAATAAAGTTTTCCAAGTTGTTAGATATTAATTTGGTCAATAATATTTTATTATTCTCCATTTTCGAGATTAACTCCATACTTTTCTATACAAAGGAGGGTTTTTCATTAATTCTTCACCATGATCATTATCATCATTTTTCTTGATCGGGACTTAAAAAGGAATGCAACAAATTACATAGATAACCATAAGCACAGAGATGTAGTGAAATAATACTTCATTTCATTAATGTAAAATACTGAAATATGCTTACAAACAGAAATGGAAAGAAACCAGCTAGGGCGATGGTAGCTTATCTCTCAGAAGAGATGTGGTGGCTACATGCCTCTGAACTACCTTACAATGAGGCTCAAGGGAATTTTTATTATTGAACAATAAGAGCAAACCATAAACAACCAAAACCCTAACCCAAGGAGATGTAACACCAAGTGTTTATGGGCCCCGTTGGGGTGAGTTGGACAGCCAACTTCTCGGGGTCATGACTTCGCCATATTATCTATGTTTGACACGCATGATAACCTGTTGGAAAGATCTCTACGAGGAATACGATGGAAAAGACAATTTTAAACAAAAGAACGTTAGCGGTAGATTTCCAAAAAAACGTCGTTTAGGGCCTCAAAACGGCTCTAGAAGTTTAGGACCTGAAAAACTGCTAAAAATAGTAAACTACACTACAATTAAGGAAACTAAAAAACTGAAAGAAGCACTGGTGAGGGTCCAAGTGGAATTGGCGGGTGGCCAAAAATACCCACCTAGATCACTCCTCCCCCCTTATGAAGCAATGGTCCCCATTGCACTGAGCTCCTCCATGAGATGAGGAAACTTCTGCTGAACTTGGTCCCTGGTTAGCCACTTGCCTTGGTGAAGAAGTTGGCCTGCATTGACAACTCGATATAGTCAGATATTCTGCTAGTGAGTGTGCTTGATCTGTGTGTCCATGATCCGATCAATTGCAACTTGTTCCATGCAATCTGGATTTAACTCTGTGGGTGTGAGTTGTGCTGCAATGTCGGATGTGTCTAGTAATGGTGGAAAGTATGGTCGAAGGCGCTCCACGTTGAACACGGGGCATAGGCCAAGGAATGGGTCAATGCTAAGCTCAAATGCATTGTCTCCCATAGCCTTGGTAATAATATAAGGACCATATTGAAGTGGTCTGAGTTTCCGATAGGCTCCGGTAAGGCATTCCTTTTGCAAATGCAACCAGACTTTGTCGCCCACCTAAAACTTGTGTGGCACTCGATGTTGATCATGTCGTTGCTTGTACTTGGCATTTGATTTTTCCAGAATGTCATGGACCTGCTAGCAAATATGTTGGATGTGCTCAATGAAGTTGTTTTCCTTATCTGTTTCGGACTGGACATGAGCCAAATCTTAATGAGTAGCTGCAAATGGCATGGCCACATCAATGGGACATAGTAGCTGGAATCCCAAGCCCACTTGAAAAGATTTGTGGCCAGTCGAGTTGTGGAGAGCCTAGTTGTAGCTGTGTTGAACATAGGGGAGGCTCTTGTCCCATGTGCGTGGATGCTTTGAGTTGTACATGTGCATAATGTGTACGATCATCTTTTTGACAACCTCTGTCTATCCATGAGTTTGACGATGGAAGGCTATGGACTTAGTGAGTTTGGTGTCCAGCATCGATCAGAGACTAAACCAAAGTGTACTGAGGAACCTGTTGTCCTGATCTGAGATGTTAGACTGTGGGATCCCAAAGTGTACCCACACTTGTTCATAGAAGAGTTTAGTAGTGGCTTCAACTGTGATATTATTCTTACACGCTGCCATAATGGCCATCTTCGAGAACCTGCCAATGACCACAAAAACATAGTTATTTCCATGTTTAGTGGAAGGAAGGCCTAACATGTAATCCATGGAGATGGATTCCCAAGGTAGACTAGGGGTAGGCAATGGGGTATAGGGGCCTTGCTTCTTGATGGTAGGTTTGGCAATGGCACAGGCAGTGCATGATCTGATGTACTTCCCGACATCCTATCAAATATTCGACCAACAGAAATACTTTTGTAGTATTGCCACCATTTTCTTGACCCCTAAATTCTGAGCAGCCCGACTATAGTGTGATTCCCAAATCATCTTATCATGCTCGCTTGAAGGAACACAAAGGTTACCCGAGTGGCATAATAGGGCATCTTGGATGTGAAAATCTGGAACATTCTGACCTTCCAAGACTGTCTAGTATGTGTGGCCAAATTCTGGGTCACTTTTGTAGAGAAGTGGCCAATCAGAAGTCTCGTGCCCACAAGAGTTGAGCATGGTGGTTTACACCATGATCAGTGGTCGATTGAGGCAATCTACAAGATTATTGGTGTTGCCCTTCTTATAGTTGATATTCAAATGGAACTGTTGTAAGTGTGTGGACCACTTCTGATGACGATCATTCTGTAATTTCCCTTGGGTCTGTATGAACTACAGAGGTCGGTAGTCTGTGTGGATGACCTTTTCCTTCCCCAAAAGGTAATGCTTGCATTATTAGTAGGCTTGCATAATGGAATACATCTCTTTGTCATAAGTGGGACACTTCCAGACTGTGTCTATAGTGTCTCACTGTGATATGCCACTGGATGCCTATGTTGAGTAAGGACTGCCCCAATAGCATAGTCATAGGCATTTGTCTCGAACTCAAACAGTTGTTGCAAGCCTGGTAATGCGAGCAATGGTGCTGAGCAGATGCGATATTTCAACTTTGTGAATGCCTTTTGTTGAGATCCAGACCAAAATAATTTTTCTTTCACTCCTCCCTTGGTTACTTGACTCAAGGGCCAAGTGGTATGAGAAAATCCAAGCACAAACCTGCGGTAGAAGTTGGCAAGACCTAGAAAGCTATAGAGCTCTGTCAGAGTGGTTGGAGATGGCTAATCCCGAATGACTTGGATCTTGGCTGGATCCACATGCACCCCCTGTTCATCAATAATGTATCCCAAATACTGAACCTAGGTCATGCCAAAAGTGCATTTCTCCAAATTGGCACACAACTTGTGTTGCTGTAGTGTTTGTAGAACCTGACGGATGTGGTGGAGGTTCTCTTCCCAACTCTAGCTGAAGATCAGGATGTCATCCAAGTATACCACTACAAATGAGTTGGTGAATGGTTGCAAGATGTCATCCATTAGCCTCATGAAGGTTTTAGGAGCATTTGTCAATCCGAAAGGCATAACCAACCATTCAAAAAGGCCCTCCTTGGCTTTGAAGGCAACCTTCCACACATCGGAGGGTTCGATCGGTACTTGGTGATATCCTGACCTCAAATCAATCTTGCTGAAATATTTTTCCCCATTCAGTTGTTCCAGGAGGTGATCAATTCGTGGGATCAGGTACCTATTATGGACAGTGATCTTGTGTAGCACTCGATAGTCAATTCAAAGTCTCCAAGTCCCATCCTTCTTTTGTACCAACATGATCGGGCTCCCACAAGGCGATGAAATCGGATAGATGTGACCTTTCTACAACAGTTCCTAAATCTGCCTCTTGATTTCATCGTTCTCTAGAATGGAGCACCCATAGATTGGTCCATTGGGTAGCGATGCACCTAGAGTCAGATCGATGGAGTGCTCGACCTGATAGTGTAGAGGAACCCTTGTTAGGGAGGTGAAGATGTCCTCGTACTCCTCCACGACCTTGTCCATCTATAGTTGTCGTGCAGAGGGGCCCTATCTAGAGGTCATGGCCACCATCTTCTTATTTCCTTGAGTGTGTATCATCAGGACAACAAATTTCCCAGTTTTGGAAATGAGCTTACTTCATTGTTTTGAAGTAACCAAAGAGATGGCAGTAGGCAGTGCTAGCTCCAGTATCCTATACAACTTATTTACCAAAATAACACTAATAGCACAGGGCCTTGATTCATACAAAAGCATGTCACTTCCACAAGTATGGTTTTCCTAATAATACATCACAAACTTTAAGGGGAGAAATGTCACACAATACCTCATTCGTGAAGGGCTTGATGCTGTATCGAAGGTGACTATTGGCTCACGCGAAGATCCCGTCCTTGGTGAAGCCACCCAATGGTGTACGGTTGTGGATGTGTTGTGGTCGGTAAAACCAATAACTTCATGACCTCTACCAAAATGAGGTTTTTTTGCCTCCCCATATCGACAATGAACTGTAGCGGGGAGCCCTTTACCCACATCTTGGAGTGGAAGAGACGCTCCTCCTCATCTAGATCTTTGGGTTCCTCCTTCTGGATCTTCGTGGTGGAAATGGTGGCATTGGGCTCCACATTGATATTCTGCTTCACTTTGTCATTCCCCTTGTCAGGTTCTGACTCAGAGTTGGAACATTCATATGATTTTGAAACCTTTAGCTTGGCCACCAGTGACTTCTTGGCCTGACACTCACTTGTGTTGTTAGTGGAGCTCTTATGGAACTCACACCTCTTTCCCATGTCCTTTCTTGGCTTCGTGGCATTGTTCTTTGCTTGCAGCTTTGGTGGGTTCTCTTGGGCTGCCTCGCTTTGGCTTTGTCCTTTGTTCTGTGGTTTGGGGGAACCTTTCCCTTGATTCATATTTGTAGATCCAAAGTCTCGCTTCTTCTATTTAAACTTTTGCTCGACCTTGACGGCATATCATACTAAGCGAGGAGATGTTCAGGAATTCTATTTTGTCCTGGATGTACTTGTACAAGCAGTTACTATATTTGAGTACCAAATGATGCTCCAAATCCTTGATACCCAACTTTGTGTGAAGGGTTTGGAAAATATTGGTAAACTCCGGTATGTCTTGGTCCCTTCCCTGCCGCAACATGGTCCACTTTATGTATTGATCCTCATAGCTTCCAACAGGGTAGTACTGCTCCTTGATGGAATCTCATAATGAATTCCAAGTGGGTGTGGCTGAAAATAGTGAGCATGTACTTTCATCCTTTAGCTCGCAGTAGTTTTCGCACCAGTCCTTGATGTGCGGACTTGCTTTGAGAAGAGCGAAAATCTTTTCCCGACTTGAAAAATCATGAACAAAAAAATAACCCTCTAGTAGATTTAACCATTTATCGATAGCATCTGCTTCTATCTGACCCTCGAATATGTGGATTTCAAAATTAACTTGTACCTTAAATGATGTTGTGTTTCCAGAGTAGTTGTTGGAAGCCGATGCATCACCCCTGAGTATCCACTGAAGGATCTGGGCAAAGTTGTCCATCATCGCATTCCTTTGTCACTCGAGGGCTTCTTTGAACAAGATTTTGATAGGATCTCCTACCCCATCATCTTTATTTTTATCTACCATGGGAGGCCGTTGGGATTTGCGAGGCTGGTCTTACAAAGGTTTGACCAATTTAAGCCCTAACACCTTATATCCCGACCTCATTGGGGACATGCAAAGAAAAACAGAGAAAAAAAAGAAAATCACTCTGATACCATTGATCCAGATTTAAACAGGAACACAATGAATTACAGAGATAACCATAAACATAGAGATGCAGTGGAAATAATACTTCATCTCATTAATGCAAAATACTAAAATATGCTTACAAATAGAAATGGAAAGAAACCAACTAGGGCGATGGTAGCTTATCTCTGAGAAGGGATGTGGTGGCTACATGCTTCTAAATTGCCTTACAATGAGGCTCAAGGGTCTCTTTATTATTGAACAATAAGAGCAAACCATAAACAACGAAAACCCTAACTCGAGGAGATGTAACACTAAGAGTTTATAGGCATGTTGGGGTGAGTTGGACAACCAACCTCTTGGGGTTGTGACTTGGCCATATTATCTCTGTTTGACACACATGATAACCCATTGGAAAGATCTCTCCGAGGAATACAATGGATAATATGATTTTAAACAAAAAATCGATGGCAGTAGATTTCCAAAAAAACGTCGTTTAGGGCTTCAAAACGACTCCAAAAGTTTAGAACCCGAAAAACTGCTAAAAATAGTAAATTATGCTACAATAAAGGAAAATGAAAAATTGAAAGAAGAAATGGTGGGGATCCAAGTGGAATTGGTGGGTGGCCACCAATATCCACATGGATCATTCCTCCCCCCTTAAGAAGCAATGTTCCCCATTGCGTTGAGTTCCTCCATGAGATGATGAAACTTCTGTTGAACTTGGTCCCTGGTGAGCCACTTGCCCTGGTGAAGGAGTTGGCCTGCTTTGACAACTCATTATAATCGGATATTCTGCTAGTGAGTATGCTTGAACTGTGTGTCCATGATCTGATCAGTTGCACCTTGTTCCATGCAATCTGGGTTCAACTTTGTGGGTTTGAATTGTTCTGCAATATTGGATTTGTCTAGTAATGGTGGAAAGTATGGTCAAAGGCGATCCACATTGAACACCAAGCGCAGACCAAGGAATGGGGGAATGTTGACCTTAAATGTATTGTCTCTGAAAACCTTGGTAATGGTGTAAGGACCATATCAAAGTGGTCTGAGTTTTCGATAGACTCCAGTAAGACGTTCCTTTTGCAAATGCAACTAGACTTTGTTGCCCACCTGAAACTTGTGTGGCACCAGATGTTGATCATGTCGCTGCTTGTACTTGGCATTTGATTTCTTCAAAATGTCATGGACCTGCTGGTGAATATGTTGGATGTGCTCAACGAAGTTCTTTTCCTTATCTGTTTCAGACTAGACATGAGTCAAATCTGCATGAGTAGCTGCAAATGGCATGGCCACATCAATGGAACATAGTGCTAGAATCCAAATCCCACTTGAAAAGGCCTGTGGCCAGTCGAGCTATGGAGAGCCTGGTTGTAGTTGTGCTGAAAATAGGGGAGGCTCTTGTCCCATGTGCATAGATTCTTTGAGTTTTCCATACACAGAATGTGTATAATCATCTTGTTTACAACCTCTATCTATCCATTAGTTTGAGGATGGAAGGCTGTGGACTTAGTGAGTTTGGTGTCCAGTATCGACCAGAGACTAGACCAAAAGGTACTGAGGAACCTATTGTCCCGATATGAGATGATAGACTGTGGGATCCCAAAGTGTACCCACACTTGTTCATAGAGGAGTTTAGCAGTGCCTTCAGCTATGATATTCTTCTTGTAGGCTGCCATAATGCATCTTCAGGAACCTGACGATGACCACAAAAACATAGTCATTTCCATGCTTAGTGGAAGGAAGGCCTGACATGTAATCCATGGAGATGGAATCCCAAGGTAGATTAGGGGTAGGTAGTGGGGTATAGAGGCCCTGCTTCTTGATGGTCAGTTTGGCAATGGTGTAGACAGTGCATGATCTGATGTACTTCCCGACATCCTGTCAAAGATGTAGCTAATAGAAATACTTTTGCAGTACTGCACCATTTTCTCGACCTCGAAATGCCCAATAGCCCAACTATAGTTTGCTTCCCAAATCATCTTGGCACACTCACTTGAAGGAGCACAAAGGTGACCCAGGTGGCATACCAGGGCATCCTGGAGGTGAAAATGTAGAACATGATGACCCTCCAAGAGTGGCTGGTATGTGTGGTCGAATTTTGGGTCACTTTTGTATAGAAGTGGCCAATCAGAAGTCTAGTGGCCACAAGAGTTGAGCATGGTAGTTAACTCCATGAGGAAATCTCCAACATTATTGGTGGTGCCCTTCTTATACTTGATATTCAAATGGAACTGTTGCAGGTGTGTGGACCACTTCTGATGGTGATCATTCTGCAATTTCCCTTGGGTCTGTATGAACTACAAGGGTCGGTGGCCTGTGTGGATGACTTGTTTCCTTCCCCAAATTGTAATGCTTCCATTGTCAGTAGGACTGCATAATGGAATACATCTCTTTGTCATAAGTGGGATACTTTCGGATTGTGTCTGAAGTGTGTCACTGTGATATGCCACTGGATTCCCATGTTGAGTAAGGACTACCCCAATAGCACAGTCAGAGGCATCTATCTCGACCTCAAGTGGTTGTTGTAAGTCTGGTAATGCGAGCAATGGTGTCGAGTAGATGCGATAGTTCATCTCTATGAATGCCTCATGTTGAGATTGAGACGAAAAGAAATTTGCTTTCATGAAAGGCATAACCAACCATTCGAAAAGGCCCTCCTTGGCTTTGAAGGTAGTCTTCCATGCTTTGGAGGGCTTGATTGGTGCTTGGTGATATCCTGACTTCTTATCGATTTGGCTGAAATATTTTTCCCCCTTCAGTTGGTCTAGGAGGTCATCAATTCATCAGGTTGGGTACCTATTATAGACAGTGATCTTGTTTAGCGCTTGATATTCAATACAATGTCTCCAAGTCCCATCCTTCTTCCGTACCAACATGATTGAGCTCCCACACGGAGATGAACTCGGATGGATGTGAACTCTCTACAGCAACTCCTGAATCCACCTCTTGATTTCATCATTCTCCATAATGGAACACCGATAGATTGGTCCATTGGGTAGCGGCACCCCTGAGGTCAAATCAATGGAGTGCTTGACCTGAGAATGCAGAGGAACCCCTGCTATGGAGGTGAAGATGTCCTCATACTCCTCCATGACCTTGCCCATCTGTAGTTGTCATGTAGAGGGGCCCTATCTAGAGGTCATGGCCACGGTCTTCTTATTTCCTTGAGGGCGTATCATTAGGAAAACAAATTTCCTAGTTTTGGAAATGAGCTCACTGCATTGTTTTGCAGTAACCAAAGAGATGGTAGTAGGCAGTGGTAGCTCCAATATCTTGTACAACTTATTTCCCAAAGTAACAATAACAACACGGGGCCTTGATTCATACACAACATCTTACTTACACAAGTATGGTTGTCCTAATAATACATCACGAACTTCAAGGGGAGCAATGTCACACAATAGCTCATCCATGAAGAGCTTGATGTTGTATGGAAGGCAACACTACTGGCTGATGCGAAGATTCAGTCCTTGGTGAAGCCACCTGATGGTGTACGGTTATGGATGTGTTGTGGTCGGTAAGCCCAGTCGCTTCATGACCTCTACCAAAATGAGGTTCTTTTGGCTCCCACTATCGACAATGAACTATAGTGGGGAGCCCTTTACTCACATATGGGAGTGGAAGAGACGCTCCTCCTCCTCTGGATCTTTGGGTTCCTCCTTTTGGATCTTCGTGGTGGAAATGGTGGCACTGGGCTCCACATTGATAATCTACTTCCCTTTGTCATTCCCCTTGTCGGGTTCTGACTTAGAGTTAGAACATTCATTTGATTCTGAAAAATTTAGCTTGTCTTCCAGTGACTTCTTGGCCCGACACTCACTTGTGTTTCCAGTGGATCTCTTATGGAACTTACACCTCTTTCCCGTGTCCTTTTTCAGCTTCGCAACATTGTTCTTTGCTTGCAGCTTTGGTGGGTTGGTTTGGGCCACCCCACCTTGGCTTTGTCCTTTGTCTTGTAGTTTAGGGGAACCTTTCCCTCGATTCGGATTCGTAGATCCAAAGTCTCGCTTCTTCTGTTTAAACTTTTGCTTGACCTTGATGGAATATCGGTATGCTATGCCGAGCAAAGAGATGTTTAGGAATTCTATTTCTTTGTGGATGTAATTCTGTAGGTAGCCACTATATTTGAGTACCAAATGATGCTCTGAATCCTTGATACCAAATTTTGTGCGAAGGGTATGGAAAATATTGGTAAACTCCAATACATCTTGGTCCCTTCCCTGCCGCAGCATGGCCCACTTTATGTATTGATCATCATAGCTTCCGATCAGGTAGTACTACTCCTTGATGGCATACCGTAATGAATTCCAAGTGGGTGTGGCTGAAAATAGTGAACCTGTACTTTCATCCTTCTGCTCGCAGTAGGTTTCCCACCAGTCCTTGATGTGGGGGGTTGCTTTGAGAAGAGCGAAAATAATCTTTTCTCGACTTGAAAAATCATGAACAAAAAAATAAACCTCTACTAGATTTAACCATTTATCGATGGCATCTGCGTCTATCTAACCCTCGACTATGGGGATTTCAAAATTAGCTTGTACCTTAAACAATGTGGCATTTCTAGAGTACTTGTTGGAAGTCAATGTGGTGCCCCTGGGTAGCCACTGAAGGATATGGGCAAAGATGCCCATCATCACGTTCCTCTGTCGCTCGAGGGCTTCTTCGATCAAGATTTTGATAGGATCTCCTACCCCCCTCGTCTTTCTTTTTATCCGGTATGGGAGGCCATCGAGATTTGCGAGGCTAGTCTTGCAAAGGTTCGACCAATTCAAGCCCTAACCCCTTATATCTTGACCTCATTGGCGACATGCAAAGAAAAACAAAGAAAGAAAAAGAAAACCGCTTTGATACCACTGATCTAGATTTAAACAGGAATGAAACGAATTACAGAGATAACCATAAACACAGACATGCAATAGAAATAATACTTCATTCCATTAATGTAAAATACTAAAATATGCTTACAAACAGAAATGGAAAGAAACCAACTAGGGTGATGGTAGCTTATCTCTGAGAAGAGATGTAGTGGCTACATGCCTCTAAACTACCTTACAATGAGGCTCAAGGGCCTTTTTATTATTGAACAATAAGAGAAAACCATAAACAACCAAAACCCTAACCCGAGGAGATGTAACACCAAAAGTTTATGGGCCCCGTTGGTGTGAGTTGGACAGCCAACTTCCCAGGGTCATGACTTGGCCATATTATCTCCATTTTATGCACATGACAACCCATTCGAAATATCTCTCTGAGGAATACGGTGGATAAGACGATTTTAAACAAGAAATCGTTGGTGATAGATTTCCAAAAAAACATCGTTTAGGGCCTCAAAAACTGTTAAAAATAGTAAACTGTCCTATAATTAAAGAAACTGAAAAACTGAAAGAAGTAATGGTGGGGTCCCAAGTGGAATTGGTAGGTGGCCACCAATATCCACCTGGATCATTCATCCCCCCTTAGGAAGCAATGGTTCCCATTGCGTTGAGTTCCTCCATGAGATGACGAAACTTTTGCTAAACTTGGTCCCTGGTGAGCCACTTGCCCTAGTGAAGGAGTTGGCCTGATTTAACAAGTCGATACATTCATATATTCTGCTGGTGGGTGTGCTTGATCTGTGTGTCCATGATTCAATAAATTGCAACTTTTTCCATGTAGAATGGATTTAACTCTATGGGTTTGAGTTGTTTTGCAATGTTGGATGTGTCTAGTAATGGTGGAAAGTATGGCCGAAGGCAGTCCACATTGAATGTCGGGTGCAGGCGAAGGAATGGGGGAATGCTGATCTCAAATGCATTGTCTCCCATAGCCTTAGTAATGGTGTAAGGACCATAATGAAGTGGTATGAGTTTCCAATAGGCTCCGGTGAGGCATTCCTTTTGCAAATGCAACCAGACTTTGTTGCTCACCTTAAACGTGTGTGGCACCAGATGTTGATCATGTCACTGCTTGTACTTGGCATTTGATTTCTCCAAAATGTCATGGAATTACTGGCAAATATGTTGGATGTGCTCAATGAAGTTTTTTTCCTTATTTGTTTCGAACTGGACATGAGCCGAATCTGCATGAGTAGTTGAAAATGGCATGGCCACATCAATGGGACATAGTCGGTGGAATCCCAAGCCCACTTGAAAAGGGCTATGGCCAATCAAGCTGTGGAGAGCCCAGTTGTAGCTGTGCTGAACATAGGGGAGGCTCTCATCCCATGTGCATGGATTATTGAGTTGTACATGTGCAGAATGTGTACAATCATCTTGTTGACAACCTCTGTCTGTCCATCAGTTTGAGGATGGAAGGATGTGGAATTAGTGAGTTTGGTGCCCAGTATCAACCAGAGGCAAGACCAAAATGTACTGTGGAACCTGTTGTCTCGATATGAGATGATAGACTGTGGTATGCCAAAGTGTACCCACACTCGTTCATAGAAGATTTTAGCAGTGGATTTAGCTGCGATATTCTTCTTGCAGGCTGCCATAATGGCCATCTTCGAGAACCTGACAATGACCACAAAACCATAGTCATTTCCATGCTTAATGGAAGGAATGGCTGACATGTAACCCATGGCGATGGATTCCCAAGGTCGACTATGGGTAGGTAGTGGAGTATAGAAGCCTTGCATCTTGATGGTCAGTTTGGCAATGGTGCTGGAAGTAAATGATCTGATGTACTTCCTGACATCTTGTCGAAGATTCGGCCAATAGAAATACTTTTGCAGTACTTCCACCATCTTCTCGACCCCAAAAGGCCCAACAGCTCGACTGTAGTGTGCTTCCCAAATCACCTTGGCATGCTCACTTGAAGGAACAAAAAGATGACCCAGTTGGCATAACAGGGCATCCTAGAGGTGAAAATCTGGAACATGCTGATCCTCCAAGAGTGTCTGGTTTGTATGGTCAAACATTGGGTCACTTTTGTAGAGAAGTGGCCAATCAAAAGTCTCATGCCCACAAGAGTTGAGAATGGTGGTTAACGCCATGGTTGGTGGTTGACTGAGGCAATCTGCAACATTATTAGTGGTGCCCTTCTTATACTTGATATTCAAATGGAACTGTTGTAGGTATGTGGACTACTTCTGATGGTAATCGTTTTGCAATTTCCCTTGGGCATGTATGAACTACAGGGGTCGGTGGTCTGTGTGGATGACCATTTCCTTCCCCAAAATGTAATGCTTCCATTGTCAGTAGGCCTATGTAATAGAATACATTTCTTTGTCATAAGTGGGATACTTCCAGACTGTGTCTGAAGTGTCTCACTGTGATATTCCACTGGATTCCCGTGTTGAGTAAGAACTACCCCAATAGCATAGTTAGCAGCATTTGTCTTGACCTTAAATGGTTGTTGCATGTATGGTAATGTGAACACTGGTGCCGAGAAGATGAGATATTTCAACTCTATGAATGACTTCTATTCAGATCTAGACCAAAATAATTTTGCTTTCGCTCCTCCCTAGGTTTCTTGACTTAAGGGCCAAGTGGTATGAACAAATCCCAACACGAACCTGCGGGAGAAGTTGGCATGACCTAGAAAGCTGCGGAGCTCTATCAGAGTGGTTGGAGATGGCCAATCCCTGTTCATCAATAATGTATCCCAGATACTGAAGCTGGGTCATGCCAAAAGTGCATTTCTCCAAATTGGCACATAACTTGTGTTGCCGCAGTGATTGGAGAACTTGTCGAATGTGGTGGAGTTGCTCTTCCCAACTCTGGCTGAAGATCAGGATGTCATCCAAGTATACCACTACAAATGAGTTGGTGAATGGGTGAAAGATTTCATCCATTATGCTCATGAAGTTTGTAGGAGCATTCATCAATTCGAAAGGCATAACAAACCATTCGAAAAGGCCCTCCTTAGCTTTGAAGGCAGTCTTCCACACATTGGAGGGTTTGATTGGTACCTGGTGATATCTTGACTTCAAATTGATCTTGCTAAAATATTTTGTGCCCTTCAATTCATCCAGGAGGTCAACAATCTGTGGGATCAAGTACCTGTTATAGACAGTGATCTTGTTCAACACCTGATAGTCAATACAAAGTCTCCAAGTCCCATCCTTCTTCTATAACAACACGATATGGCTCCCACAGGGAGATGGACTCGGACGGATGTGACCTTTCTAAAGCAGCTCCTGAAGCTGCCTCTTGATTTCATCATTCTTTAGAATGGAATACTGATAGATCGGTCCATTGGGTAGTGGTTCACTTGGGGTCAGATCAATGGAGTGCCTGCCCTGACAGTGCAGAGGAACCCTTCTAGGGAGGTGAAAATATCCTCATACTCCTCCACAACCTTGTCCATCTGTAGTTGTCATGCAGAGGGGCTCTGTCTAGAGGTCATGGCCATCATATTCCTATTTCCTTGAGGGTGTACCATTAGGAAGACAAATTTCCCGGTTTTGGAAATGAGCTTACTGCATTGTTTTGCAGTAACCAAAGAGATTGTGGTAGGCAGTGCTAGCTCTAGTATCTTGTACAACTTATTTCCCAAAAGTAACAATAACAGCACAGGGGCTTTATTCATACATAGCATGTCACTTCCACAAGTATGGTTGTCCTAATAATACATCCCAAGCTTCAAGGGGAGCAATGTCACACAATACCTCACCTATGAAGGGCTTGATGTTGTATGGAAGGCGACACTTCTGGCTCACGTGAAGATCTCGTCCTTGGTGAAGCCACCTGATGGTGTACAATTGTGGATGTCCTATGGTCAGTAAGCCCAACTGCTTCATGATCTCTACCGAAATGAGGTTCTTTTGGATCCCGCTATCGGTAATGAACTGTAGTGGGGTGCGCTTTACCCACATCTTCGAGTGGAAGAGATGCTTCTCCTCCTCTGGATCTTCGCGGTACTCCTTCTAGATCTTTGTGGTGGCAACGGTGGCATTGCGATCCGCATTGATAATCTACTTCCTTTGATCAAACCCCTTGTCTGGTTCTGACTCAGAGTTGGAACATTCATCTAATTCTGAAACATTTAGCTCAGCCACTAGTGATTTCTTGGCTCGACACTCACTTGTGTTGTCAGTGGAGCTCTAATGGAACTCACGCCTCTTTCCCATGTCCTTTTTCAGCTTCGCGGCATTGTTCTTTTCTTGCAGCTTTGGCAAGTTGTCTTGGGCCACCCTGCCTTGGCTTTGTCCTTTGTTCTGCAGTTTGGAGGCACCTTTCCCTTGATTGGGATTTGAAGATCCAAAGTCTCGCTTCTTCTATTTAAAATTTTGCTCGACCTTGACGACATATCAGTATGTCTGATGAGCGAGGAGATGTTCAGGAATTCTATTTATTCCTAGATGTACTTGTGTAGGCAGCCACTATATTTGAGTACCAAATTATGCTTTGAATCCTTGATACCGAACTTTGTGTGAAGGGTATAGAAAATATTGGTAAAATCCAGTATGTCTTGGTCCCTTCCTTGCCGCAGCGTGTTCCACTTTATGTATTGATCCTCATAGCTTCCAACAGGGTAGTACTGCTCCTTGATGGCATCCTAGAATGAAATCCAAGTGGGTGTGGCTGAAAATAGTGAGCCTGTACTTTCATCCTTCTGCTCGCAGTAGGTTTCCCACCAGTCCTTGACGTGGGGGTCTGCTTTGAGAAGAGCGAAAATAATCTTTTCCCGACTTGAAAAATCATGAACAAAAAAATAACCCTCTAGCAAATTTAACCATTTATCGATGACATCTATGTCTATCTAACCCTCCACTATGGGGATTTCAAAATTAACTTTTACCTTAAACGATGTGGTGTTTCTAGAGTACCTGTTGGAAGCCGATGTGTCTCTCTTAGGTAGCCCCTAAAGGATCTGGGCAAAGCTGTCCATCATCACGTTCCTTTGTCACTCGAGGGCTACTTTGAGCAAGATTTTGATATGATCTCCTGCCCCCTCGTCTTTCTTTTTATCTGCCATGAGAGGCCCTAACTCATTATATCCCAACCTCGTTGGGGACATGCAATGAAAAATAGAGAAGAAAAAAGAAAACCTCTTTGATACAACTGATCCGTATTTAAACAGGAATGCCACGAATTACAGATATAACCATAGACATAGAGATGTAGTGGAAATAATACGTCATTTCATTAATGTAAAATACTGAAATATGCTTACAAACAGAAATATAAAGAAACCAACTAGGGCAATGGTAGCTTATCTTTAAGAAATGAAGTGGCAGCTATATGCCCCTAAACTACCTTACAATGAGGTTCAAGGGTATTTTTGTTATTGAACAATAAGAGAAAACCATAAACAACCAAAACCCTAACCCGAGGAGATGTAACACCAAGAGTTTATGGGACCCGTTGGGGTGAGTTGGACAACCAACTTCCCAGGCTCATGACTTGGCCATATTATCTCCATTTGACGCACATGATAACCCGTTGGAAAGATCTATCTGGGGAATATGATGGATAGGATGATTGTATGCAAAAAATTGTTGGCGGTAGATTTCCAAAAAAACATCGTTTAGGGCCTCAAAATGGATCGAAAGTTTAAGACCCGAAAAAACTACTAAAAATAGTAAACTGTGCTACAATTAGGGAAACAAAAAAACTAAAAGAAACAATGGTGGGGGTCCAAGTGGAATTGGCTGGTGGCCACCAATATCCACCTGGATTATTCCTCCCCTCTTAGGAAGCAATGGTCCCCATTGTGTTGAGTTCCTCCATGAGATGAGGAAACTTTTGCTGAACTTGGTCCCTGGTCAACCACTTGCCCTGGTGAAGGAGTTGGCCTGCTTTGACAAATCGACACAATTGGATATTCTGCTAGTGAGTGTTCTTGATCTATGTGTCCATGATTTGATCAGTTGCATCTTGTTCCATGCAATATGGATTTAACTCTGTGTGTTTGAGCTGTTCTGCAATGTCGGATGTGCCTAGTAATGGTGGAAAGTATCGCCGAAGGTGGTCCACATTGAACATCGGGTGCAAGCCAAGGAATGGGAGAATGGTAAGCTCAAATGCATTGTCTCCCACAACCTTGGTAATGGTGTAAGGACCATATTGAAGTGGTCTGAGTTTCCAGTAGGCTTCGATAAGGCGTTCCTTTTGCAAATGCAACCAGACTTTGTCGCCCACTTGAAACTTGTGTGGCACCTGATGCTTGTACTTGGCATTTGATTTCTCCAAAATGTCATGGACATGCTGGAAAATATGTTGGATGTGCTCAATGAATTTGTTTGCCTTATCTGTTTCAGACTAGACATGAGACGAATATGCATGAGTAGCTGCAAATGGCATGGCCACATCAATGGGACATAGTGGTTGGAATCCCAAGCCCACTTGAAAAGGGTTGTGGCTAGTCCAGTTATGGAGAGCCCAGTTGTAGCTATGCTAAACACAGGGGAGACTCTCATTCCATGTGCGTGGATGCTTTTTGTTGTACATGCGTAGAAAGTGTACAATCATCTTGTTGACAACCTCTGTTTGTCCATCAGTTTGAGGATGGAAGGTTGTGGACTTAGTGAGTTTGGTGTTTAGTATCGACTAGAGACTGGACCAAAATGTACTGAGGAACCTGCTATCCCGATCTAAGATGATAGGCTGTGGGATCCGAATGTGTACCCACAATCATTCATAGAAGAGTTTAGCAGTGGCTTCAGTTGTGATATTCTTCTTGCAGGCTGCCATAATGGCCATCTTTGAGAACCTGTCGACGACCACAAAAACACAGTCATTTCCATGCTTAGTGGAAGGAAGGATTGACATGTAATCCATGGAGATGAATTCCCAAGTTCGACTAAGGGTAGGCAGTGGGGTATAGAGCCCTTGCTTCTTGATGGTTGATTTGGCAATGGCATAGGCAGTGCATGATCTGATGTACTTTCTGACATCCTTTTGAAGATTCAGCCAATAGAAATACTTATGCAGTACCGCCACCATATTCTCGACCCCGAAATGCCTAGCAGCCTGACTGTAGTGTTCTTCCCAAATCATCTTGGCACGCTCGCTTGAAGGAACACAAAGCTAACCCAGGTGGCATAACAGGGCATCTTGGAGGTGAAAATCCGGAAAATGCTGACCCTCCAAGAGTGTCTAGTATGTGTGGCCAAATTCTAGGTCACTTTTGTAGAGAAGTGGCCAATCAGAAGTCTCATGCCCACAAGAGTTAAGCAGAGTGGTTAACGTCATGATTGGTGGGCGACTGAGGAAATCTGCAACATTAATGGCGTTCCCCTTCTTATACTTGATATTCAAATGGAACTGTTTCAGGTATGTGGACCACTTCTGATGGAGATCATTATGAAATTTCCCTTCAGTCTATATGAACTATAGGGATCGGTGGTTTGTGTGGATGATCGTTACCTTCCCCAAAATGTAATGCTTCCATTGTCGGTAGGCCTACATAATGGAATACATCTCTTTGTCATAAGTGGGATACTTACGGACTGTGTCTAAAGTGTCTCACTATGATATGCCACTAGATGCCCGTGTTGAGTAAGGACTACCCCAATAGCATTGTTAGAAGCATCTGTCTTGACCTCAAACGGTTGTTGCAAGTCTAGTAATGCAAGCACTGGTGCCGAGAAGATGCGATATTTCAACTCTGTGAATTCCTTCTATTGAGATCTAGACCAAAATAATTTTGTTTTCACTCCTCCCTTGGTTACTTGACTCAAGGGCCAAGTGGTATGAGAAAATCGCAATGTGAACCTGTGGTAGAATTTGGCAAGAGCTAGAAAGTTGTGGAGCTTTGTTAGAGTGGTTGGAGATGGCCAATCCTGAATGACTTGGATCTTGGTTGGATCCACATGCACCCCTTGTTCATCAATAATATATCCCAGATACTAAACCTGGGTCATGCCAAAAGGTGCATTTCTCCAAATTGGCAAATAACTTGTGTTGTCGCGGTGTTTGGAGAACCTATCGGATGTGGTGGAGGTGCTCTTCCCAATTCTGGCTAAAGATCAGAATGTCATCCAAGTATACCACTACAAATGAGTTGGTGAATGGCCGTAAGATGTCATCCATTAGCCTCATGAAGGTTGCAGGAGCATTCGTCAATGTGAAAGGCATAACCAACCATTCGAAAAGGCCCTCCTTAGCTTTGAAGGGAGTCTTCCACACATCGGAGGGTTCGAGTGGTACTTGGTGATATCCTGACATCAAATCGATCTTGCTAAAATATTTTTCCCCCTTCAATTGGTTCAGGAGGTAATCAATCCGTGGGATCAGGTACTTATTACAGACAGTGATCTTGTTCAGCACCCGACAGTCAATACAAAGTCTCCAAGTCCCGTCCTTCTTATGTACCAACATGATCAGGCTCCCACAGGGTGATGAACTTGGACGGATGTGACCTTTCTGTAGCATCACTTGAATCTGCCTCTTGATTTCATCATTCTCCAGAATGGACCACCAATAGATTGGTCCATTGGGCAACTACACACCTTGGGTTATATCGATGGAGCGCTTGACCTAACAGTGCAAAGGAACCCCTACTGGGGAGGTGAAGATGTCCTTGTACTCTTCCACGACTTTGTCCATCTGTAGTTGTCGTGCAGAGGGGCCCTGTCTATAGGTTGTGGCTAGCGTATTCTTATTTCCTTGAGGGCATATAATCAGGAAAACAAATTTCTTGGTTTTGGAAATGATCTTATTTCATTTTTTTTGTAGTAACCAAAGAGATGGTGGTAGGTGGTGCTAGCTCTGGTATCCTGTACAACTTATTTCCCAAAGAAAAAATAACAGCACATGGCCTTAATTCATACACAACATGTCACTTCCACAAGTAAGGTTGTCTTAATAATATATTACAAACTTCAAGGGGAGAAATGTGACACAATACCTCATCCATGAAGGGCTTGATGTTGTATGGAAGGTGACACTGCTGGTTCATGTGAAGATCCCATCCTTGGTGAAGCCACCCGATCATGTACGGTTGTGGATGTGTTGTTATTGGTAAGCCTAGGCGGTTCACGACCTCTACGAAAATGAGGTTATTTTGGCTCTCGCTATCGACAATGAACTATAGTGGGGAGCCCTTTACCCACATATGGTAGTGGAAGAGATTCTCCTCTTCCTCTGGATCTTCAAGTTCCTCCTTCTGGATCTTCATGGTGGCAATAATGGCATTAGGCTCTGCATTGATAATATGCTTCCCTTAGTCATTCCCCTTGTTGGGTTCTGACTCAGAGTTAGAACAATCATCTGTGAAACCTTTAGCTTGGCCACCAATGACTTCTTGGCCAGACATTGACTTGTGTTGTTAGTGGAGCTCTTATGGAACTCACACCTCTTTCCCATGTCCTTTTTCAACTTCGCAGTGTTGTTCTTTGCTTGCAGCTTTGGCAGGTTGTCTTGGGCCACCCCACCTTAGCTTTATCGTTTGTTCTATGGTTTGGGGGTACCTTTCCCTTGATTCAGATTCGCAGATCCAAAGTCTCGCTTCTTCTATTTAAACTTTTGCTCGACCTTGACGGCATATCGGTATGTTGTGCCGAGCAAGGAGATGTTCAGGAATTCTATTTCTTCTTGGATGTACTTGTGCAGTCAACTACTGTATTTGAGTACCAAATGATGCTCTAAATCCTTGATACCCAACTTTGTGCAAAGGGTATGGAAAATATTGGTAAACTCTAGTACGTCTTGGTTCCTTCCCTGCCGCAGCATGGTCCACTTTATGTATTGATCCTCATAACTTCCGACAGGGTAGTACTACTCCTTGATGGCATCCCATAATGAATTCCAAGTGGTCGCAGCTGAAAATAGTGAGCCTGCACTTTCATCCTTCTGTTCGTAGTACGTTTCCCACTAGTCCTTAATGTGGGGGGCTGCTTTGAGAAGAGCGAAAATAATCTTTTCCTGACGTGAAAAATCATGAACAGAAAAATAACCTTCTAGTAGATTTAACCATTTATCGATGACATCTGTGCCTATCTGACCCTCAAATATGGGGATTTCAAAATTAAGTTGTACCTTAAACGATGTGGCATTTCCAGAGTAGCTATTGGAAGCTAACGCATCTCCCTCGGGTAGCTGCTGAAGAATATGGGCAAAGTTGTCCATCATCGCGTTCCTATGCCACTTGAGGGCTTCTTCGAGCAAGATTTTGATAGGATCTCCTGCCCCTCATCTTTCTTTTTATCCTCCATGGGAGGTCATCAGATTTGTGAGGCTGGTCTTGCAAAGGTTCAACTAGTTCAAGCCCTAACTACTTATATCCTAACTTCATTGGGGACATGCAAAGAAAAAAAAAGAAGAAAAGCAAACCGCTCTGATACCACTGATCTAGATTTAAACAAGAATGCAATGAATTACACAGATAATGATAAACACAGAGATGCAATGGAAATAATACTTCATTGTAAAATACTAAAATATGCTTACAAATAAAAATGGAAAGAAACCAACTAGGGCGATGGTAGCTTATCTCTGAGAAGAGATGTGGCAACTACATGCCTTGGAACTGCCCTACAATGAGGCTTAAGGGCCTTTTTATTATTGAACAATAAGAGCAAACTATAAACAGCGAAAACCCTAACCCGAGGAGATGTAACACCAAGAGTTTATGGGCCGCATTGGGGTGAGTTGGACATCCAACTTTTCGGGGTCATGACTTGGCCATATTATCTCCATTTGATGCACATGATAACCCATTAGAAATATCTCTTCTAGGAATACGATGAATAAGATGATTTTAAACAAAAAAATTGTTGGAGGTAGATTTCCAAAAAAACGTCGTTTAGGGCCTCAAAATGGCTCTAGAAGTTTAGGACCTGAAAAACTTCTAAAAATAGTAATGATCCGGATTTAAATAGGAACGCAACAAATTACAGAGATAGCCATATACACAAATATGCAGCGGAAATAATACTTCATTTCATTAATGGAAAATACTAAATATGCTTACAATCAGAAATGGAAATAAACTAGCTAGGGCGATGGTAGCTTATCTCTGAGAAGAGATGTGATGGCTACATGCCTCTGAACTGTCTTACAATGAGGCTCGAAGGCCTATT
>APFE030412810.1:79459-89784 GCA_000404065.3 Pinus taeda
CAATATTTTCATATTTAACAAGTTTGAAAAGGGTTTAAAGGAGACTCGATTTTGAGGAATGAGTGGTGTCTAGGGTAGAAACTGGTTCTGAGAATATGGAACTTCTCAAAACATGGTGAATTCTGTGAAGAGGCTGGTTAATAAGACTACTCATCACAACTATTCCTCAAAAGGGGTAAAACAACCAAGTGGAAGTGTATGATCAGCCAAAGGGATGGTGGTGATGAGAGGTACACAACCAAGGTTCAAAAGGCTGATAAAATGGCAATCACAAAGGTTATTTACCTTAAGGGTAGGTTCATTTTTTGGCAAGCTTGAACAATGGGGGAACTATGCTTGATTGCAGTTTTTTTTTATATATATATACGCTTGAAATGACAAAACTAAAAATTCAAAAAACGACAAAACTAAAAATTGAAAATGAAAATTGAAAAAAGGGTTGAAAAATGGTTTGCATGCCCCTAGCATGATGAAAAGGAAAATATCCTATAACCATATGGGAATCACAGTGGTTGGGTAGGACGGTTTCGTCCAAAATAGACAAAACACCTCCTTGGCTTCATCTAGAATAGACAAAGGTGAATGGTGTGTCAGACCAATCACATAACCTACAGGGAGACTTATCTTTACAACTAGGTGCATCCAAAATAGACAAGGGTGCATGCCCCCTAAGCTTTGTTACATTCACCAGATTACTCCTGGCTATCAAGTAGATGGAATGAAGGTTCAAGTGATACTGCTAATGTAAATGGACCATTTAGGGATGATGATTGACTTGGAGCTATGCTTGGCCCGAGAAATGAAAGCTGGTTAATGGTGACAATTTTTCCTTCATGTGGGAAACACATCACTCAGAAGAGTGTTGAAACAATAGCTTCCATGTTATAAACATAGTCATGTCCAAGGAGTAAATTTTAATCTAATGGTATTGGGACTACCATCACGTTCAGATGAACAGTTTTCCTCTCCAAAGTGATCAGTAACTTAGGAAGGATCCCTCACGCTTGATTGGTTCTTTTGTTAAAGCCTAACAGATTTTGTGTAACAGGCATAAGCGATGGCGAACCAAGCACTTTCGAAGCAGTTGAGGAAAGGATACTCCCTGATGCACCTTCATCTATGATAGTGCCAGACATGATCATTTTATAAATTTATACGATGATCCAGAAGGGTACATAAGAAGGAAGGCAGGATCTTGCTAGTCGATTCCAATCAAATGAAGTGACTAGACTACTTGGAGGGGGTACCAAAGAAATGGGTGAATTAACCCCTTGTTTTACAAGAATTGGAAGGTTTTCCTCTAGTCTAGATGGAACAGGTGGATTTCCCCGAAGTTCGTCTGAATCTGAAGCAACAAAGAGAATTTGAATGATATCGTTCTCACTCTCTTTGGGAAGGATACCATTATCTAAAGGTGGAATTGGGTCAACTGTCACCTCGACCTATTGACTTTGGTCGAGTATAGACTCATAATATTCACTTTCAAAGAGAGTGGTTTCGACTGACAATTGATTTAAGTCAGTCGGTTTTTCAACTAGTAAAGGACTTGGGGAGAGTTTCCTGTAGCCATATGGAAGTCACTGCGGTGTAGCAGGACAGTTATCCAACACTCTTTTGGCTTCATCCAAGAAAGGACAACGATGAAGGGAATGATTACCTTCACATAACCTACATGGAACTTTGACCTTTCCTTTCTATCCATGAACTTTACTATCACTAGTTGAAAGCGTGTTACCAACATGATCTCCAGAAGTTGATGACACTGGATGGTTTGAACGAGAGGACCATTCTTTCAAGATTCAAGGAAAGCAAGGAAAATCTCGATGAAAATGGTCTCCTCTACAAATTATGCATGGAAATTTGTGTTTGGGAAGTTTAATGTGCAAATTTTCACCAGATGATGCATTCAAAGCAATGGTTGCTTGGTTGCCCCCTTGCTGATTTGGCTTCTTCTTCTTCTCCTTCCCTTTCTTCTTCTTCTCAGCCACCTGGTTACTAGCATCACTACTTTCACTGAGTGAAGAGGAAGAAGGGGAGGGAGAAACAAACGAAGAAGAAGGCGAAGGGTCAACTTCAGTATCAACTAGAGGTTGATTTGATTGCAGAGGAATCACGGCATTTTGAACCACAGAGGTTGAAAACAGCCATATTGGCAGGCTAATGGTAATTCGCGGAAGGGAAAATGTAGCCATATAAGGAGCATCGATATTTCCACAAGAAGAAAAAGGACTAGGATTCCCCTCTAAAGGGATTCCTTGATCAGTGGACTCCAGATTCGACGCCATATGTCTCAACCTAAGATCAACTAAGAAACATGGATGTTATTCCGAATTCAATTAATTTTAATGACGCTTTGACACAACTTTGATTTTTAAATTTTTAAGAGTCAATAAAAAGCTAAAGATGACTCTAGTACCCTTCGATTTTTAATGAGCTGAAGTGACAAGTGCTCAAATGGACCTTTTCTTTTAAAGAGTCGAAAAGGAACGAAAGTCACTACTCTAGAAAATCTAGATAGAGGGATTACCAAACCAATCGCAAAACTGCAATATACACCTTGGTGATAAATTAAAGAGAAATTACCGAGGACTTATGTATGGCCATCGATCTTCCAAAATATTGTGTTTAGTGCATTGCGATCAATAAGGCGGCAGACTCAACTTCCTATGGATAAAGGATATAAGCCTATTGTGGTCTCCCAATATATACGCAACAGTATGGGGAGCACAAGTCTGTGCTAGCACTTGTCGTATCAAGGAGGAGGAATCACCCAACCTTCAATGAAAATGGTAGTTACTAGTTTTAATGATCCCAGAACATGTCTCTAGCCTAGACCTCTAGATGTGTTGCGTTAAGTTCCAAAGCGTTGTCAAGTTCATTGAAATTTATTTTAAAGTTGATCTTGTTTAAATTTTGCCTTTCAATGGTTCACCACGTGATGTTGATTTTGAAATTCCTAAAATGCAATCTACAATGATAAACAATCTTTGTTTATTTTGAGCAATAAAATCCTAGCTACTAGGGAAAGAATATTACAATTCTTTCAAACAAAGATCAAAGAGCACACACTAGTGCATTCTCCTAAATCATTTTTCGCACACAAACTACAAAATGCTAAATGTAAATGCATGTATTTGTTTTCGTTCCCCTTAATGTGAAAAATGCCAAAAAGGAAAACTAAATGTAGCAAAGATCTTAAATATTTTACTCAAAGCGACATTTTTGACAATTTCTTTTCCAAGAGAGAAAGGAAGACTAAACGACACTTTTCAATTTTGAATAAAAATGGTTTGACACTTTGAATTTAAACAAATCAAACCAAATACATGACAAAAAGTACAATCGACAATCTAGGGAAGGAAGAACCCGTGACACTTCTCTTTTCGACACAAAACGACAGTTACGACAGTGTCATTCTGCTTGGTGCATTCTGATTTAGAGTCAAAACATTCATCTGATTGTAAAACCTTTAGCTCAGCCACCAGTGACTTCTTGGCATGACACTCACTTGTGTTGTCAGTGGAGCTCTTATGGAACTCACACCTCTTTCCTGTGTCCTTTTTCGGCATTGCAGCGTTGTTGTTTGCTTGCAGCTTTGGTAGGTTGTCTTAGGCCGCCCCGCCTTGGCTTTGTCCTTTGTTTTGTGGTTTGCGAGCACCTTTCCCTTGATTTGGATTCGTAGATCCAAAGTCTTGCTTCTTTTGTTTAAATTTTTTCTTGACCTTAACGGCATATCGGTATGTCATGCCGAGCGAGGAGATGTTCAGGAATTTTATTTCTTCCTAGATGTACTTGTGCAGGCAGCCGCTATATTTGAGTACCAAATGATGCTCCGAATCCTTGATACCCAACTTTGTGCGAAGGGTATGGAAAATATTGGTAAACTCCGGTACGTCTTGGTCCCTTCCCTGCCACAGCATGGTCCAATTTACGTATTGATCCTCATAGCTACCGACAGGGTTGTACTACTCCTTGATGGCATCCCAGAATGAATTCCAAGTCGGTGTAGCTAAAAATAGTGAGCGTGTACTTTCATCCTTCCACTCGTAGTAGGATTCCCACCTGTCCTTGTCATGGGGGGGTTACTTTGAGAAGAGTGAAAATAATCTTTTCCCAACTTGGAAAATCATGAATAGAAAAATAACCCTCTAGCATATTTAACCATTTATCGAGGGCATCTGCATCTAGCTTACCCTCAAATATGGGGATTTCTAATTAACTTGTACCTTAAACGATGTAGCATTTTCACAGTAGCTGTTGGAAGCCGATGCATCACGCCTGGGTAGCCGCTAAATGATCTGGGCACAACTATCCATCATCACATTCCTTTGTCGCTCGAGGGCTTATTCAAGCAAGATTTTGATAGGATCTCTTGCCCCCTCATCTTTCTTTTTACCGACCATGGGAGACTGTCAGGATTTGCGAGGTTGGTCTTACGATTCGACCAGTTCAAGCCCTAACTCCTTATATCCCGACCTTGTTGGGGACATGCAAAAAAAAAACAGAGACAAAAAAATCAAACCACCCTGATACCACTAATCCATATTTAAATAGGAATGCAACGAATTATAGAGATAACCATAAACAGAGAGATGTAGTGGAAATAATACTTCATTTCATTAATGTAAAATACTGAAATATGCTTACAAACAGAAATGGAAAGAAACCAACTAGGGTGATGGTAGCTTATCTCTAAGAAGAGATGTGGTGGCTACATGCCTCTGAACTACCTTACAATGAGGCTCAAGGGCCTTCTTATTATTCAAAAATAAGAGAAAACCATAAACAACCAAAACCCTAACCCGAGGACACATAACACCAAGAGTTTATGGGTCCTGTTGGGGTGAGTTGGACAACCAACTTCCCGGGGTCTTGACTTGGCCATATTATCTCCGTTTGACACAGATGATAACCCATTGGAAAGATCTCTTCGAGGAATACGAGGTATAAGACAATTGTAAAGAAAAATTCGCTGGTGGTATATTTCCAGAAAAACGTCGTTTAGGGACTCAAAATAGCTCCGGAAGTTTAGGACTCGAATAACTGGTAAAAATAGTAAACTGTGCTACAATTAAGGAAACTCAAAAACTTAAAGAAGCAATGGTGGGGGTCCAAGTTGAATTGGCGAGTGGCCACCAATATCCACTTGGATCATTCCTCCCCCCTTAGGAAGCAATGATCCCCATTGCATTGAGTTCCTCCATGAGATGAGGAAACTTCTGCTAAACTTGGTCCCTGGTGAACCACTTGCCCTGGTGAAGGAGTTGCCCTGCTTTGACAACTTGATATAGTCAGATATTCTACTGGTGAGTGTTCTTGATCTATGTGTCCATGATCCAATCAGCTGCAGCTTTCTCCATGCAATCTGGATTTAACTTTATGGGTTTAAGCTGCTCTGCAATGTAGGATGTGTCGAGTAGTGGTGGAAAGTATGATTGAAGCTGGTCCACATTGAACACTGGGCACAAGCCAAGGAATGGGGGAATGTTGAGCTCAAATGAATTGTCTCCCACAACCTTGGTAATGGTGTAAGTACAATATTGAAGTGATCTGAGTTTCTAATAGGCTCCGCTAAGGCGTTCCTTTTGCAAATGCAACCAAACTTTGTCGCCCACTTGAAACTTGTATGGCACCCGATATTGATCATGTCGCTGCTTGTACTTGGCATTTGATTTCTCCAAAATGTCATGGACCTGCTGGTGAATATGTTGGATGTGGTCAATAAAGTTTTTTGCCTTATCTATCTTAGACTGGACATGAGCCGAATCTACATGAGTAGCTGCAAATGGCATGGCCACATCAATGGGACATAGTGGCTAGAATCCCAAGCCCACTTGAAAGGGGCTGTGGCCAATCGAGCTGTGGAGACGCTAGTTGTAGTCGTGCTGAACATAGGGAAGGCTCTCATGCCATGTGTGTGGATGCTTTGAGTTGTACATGTGCATAATATCTACGATTATCTTGTTCACAACCTCTATCTATCCATCAATTTGAGGATGGAAGGTTGTGGACTTAGTGAGTTTGGTGTCCAGTATCGACCAAAAACTAGACCAAAATGTACTGAGGAACCTGCCATCCTAATCTAAGATGATAGACTATGGGATCCCAAAATGTACCCACACTCATTCATAGAAGAGTTTAGCAGTGGATTCAGCTGTGATATTCTTCTTGCCGGCTGCCATAATGGCCATCTTCGAGAACCTATTGATGACCACAAAAACACAATCATTTCCATGCTTAGTGGAAGGAACACCTGACATGTAATCCATGGAGATGGATTGCCAAGGTCGACTAGGGGTAGGTAATGGGGAATAGAGGCCTTGCTTCTTGATGGTTGGTTTGGCAATGGCGTAAGCAGTCCATGATTTGATGTACTTCCCAACATCCTGTCGAAGATTTAGCCAATAGAAATACTTCTACAGTACTACCGTCATTTTCTCGACCCCGAAATGCCTAGAAACTTGACTATAGTGTGCTTCCCAAATCGTCTTGGCACGCTCGCTTGAAGGAACACAAAGGTGACCTAGGTGGCATAATAGGGCATCCTAGAGGTGAAAATCTGGAACATGCTGACCCTCCAAAAGTGTCTGGTATGTGTGACCAAATTCTGGGTCACTTTTGTAGAGAAGTGGCCAATCAAAAGTCTTGTGCCCACAAGAGTTGAGCATGGTGGTTAACGACATGATTGGTGGTCGACTGAGGCAATCTGCAACATTATTTGTGTTTCCCTTCTTATTATTGATATTGAAATGGAACTGTTGTAGATATGTGAACCACTTCTGATGGCAATCACTCTACAATTTCCCTTGGGTTTGTATGAACTACAGCTATCGGTGGTCTGTGTGGATGACCGTTTCCTTCCCCAAAATGTAATGCTTCCATTGTCAGTAGGCTTGTAGAGTGGAATACATCTCTTTGTCATAAGTGGGATACTTTTGGACTGTGTCTGAAGTGTCTCACTATGATATGCCACTGGATGCTTGTGTTGAGTAAGGACTACCCCAATAGCATAGTTAGAGGCATCTATCTCGACCTCAAATGGTTGTTGCAAGTCCGGTAATGTGAGCACTAGTGTTGAGTAGATGCGATATTTCAACTCTGTGAATGCCTTCTTTTGAGATCCAGACAAAAACAATTTTTATTTCGCTCCTCCCTTGGTTACTTGACTCAAGGGCCAAGTGGTATGAGAAAATACCAACATGAACCTACGGGAGAAGTTGGCAAGACCTAGAAAGTTGTTGAGCACTATCAGAGTGGTTGGAGATGGCCAATCCTGAATGACTTAGATCTTGGATAGATCCACATGTACCCCCTATTCATCAATAATGTATCCCAGATACTGAACCTGGGTAATGCCAAAAGTAAATTTCTCTAAATTGCCACATAACTTGTTTTGCTGCAATGTTTTTAGAACCTATCGGATGTGGTGGAGATGCTCCTTCCCAAATCTGGCTGAAGATCAGGATGCCATCTAAGCATACCACTACAAATGATTTGGTGAATGGCCACAAGATGTCATCCATTAGCCTCATGAAGGTTGCAGGAGCATTCGTCAATCCGAAAGGCATAACCAAGCATTCAAAAAGGTCCTCCTTGGCTTTGAAGGCAATGTTCCACACATCGGAGGGTTTGATTGGTACCTGGTGATATCTTGACTTCAAATCGATCTTACAGAAATATTTTCCCCCCTTTAGTTAGTCTAGGATGTCATCAATCCATGGGATCGGGTACCTATTATGGAAAATGTTCTTGTTCAGCACCTGATAGTCAATACAAAGTCTCCAAGTCCCATCCTTCTTCTGCACCATCATGATCGGGCTGCCATAGGGCAATGAATGTAGATGAATGTGACCGTTCTGTAGTAGGTCCTGAATCTACCTCTTGATTTTATCGTTCTCTAGAATGGAGCACCGATATATTGGTCCATTGGGCAGCAGTTCACCTGGGGTCATATCAATGGAGTGCTTGACTTGACAGTGCAAAGGAACCCCTACTGGGGAGGTGAAGATGTCCTCGTACTCCTCCACGACCTTGTCCATCTATAGTCATCATGTAGAGGTGCAATATCTAGAGGTCATGGCCATCGTCTTCTTATTTCCTTGAGGGCGTATCATGAGGAAAACAAATTTCCCTATTTTGGAAATGAGCTTACTGCATTGTTTTGCAGTAACCAAAGAGATGGTGGTAGGTGGTGCTAGCTCTGGTATATTGTACAACTTCTTTCCCAAAGTAACAATAACTGCATGAGGCATTGATTCATACATAGCATGCCACTTCCACCAGTATGGTTGTCATAATAATACATCACAAACTTCAAGGGGACCAATGTCACACAATACCTCATCCGTGAAGCGCTTGATGTTGTATGGAGGGTGACATTGTTGGTTCACGTGAAGATCCTGTCCTTGCTAAAGCCACCCGATGGTATATGGTTGTGGATGTGTTGTGTCAGTAAGCCCAGCCACTTCACAACCTCTACTGAAATGAGGTTCTTTTATATATCGCTATCGACAATGAACTGTAGCAGGGAGCCCTCTACCCACATCTAGGAGTGGAAGAGATGCTCCTCCTCCTCTGGATCTTCGGGTTCCTCCTTTTGGATCTTCACGGTGGCAACGATGGTATTGGGCTCTGCATTGATAATCTGCTTCCCTTTGTCATTCCCCTTATTGGGTTCTGACTTAGATTTGTAATATTCATCTAATTCTGAAACCTTTAGCTTGGCCACCAATAACATCTTGGCCCGACACTCACTTGTGTTGTCAGTGGAGCTCTTATGGAACTCACACCTCTTTCCCGTGTCCTTTTTCGGCTTCGCGGCATTGTTCTTTGCTTGCAGCTTTGGTAGGTTGTCTTGCACTGCCTTGCCTTGGCTCTATCCTTTATTTTGCGGTTTGGGGGCACCTTTCCCTTTATTCAGATTCAAAGATCCAAAGTCTCGCTTCTTCTGTTTAAACGTTTTCTTGACCTTAACGGAATATTGGTATGTTGTGCCGAGCAAGGAGATGTTCAGGAATTCTATTTCTTCCTGGATGTACTTCTATAGGCAGTCGTGGTATTTGAGTACCAAATGATGCTCTGAATCCTTGATAGCCAACTTTGTGTGAAGGGTATGAGAAATATTCATAAAATCTAGTACGTCTTGGTCCCTTCCCTACTACAGTGTGGTCCACTTTATGTATTGATCCTCATATCTTCTGACAGGGTAGTACTTCTCATTAATGGCATCCCAGAATGAATTCCAAGTGGTTGCGGCTGAAAATAGTGAGCCTGTACTTTCATCCTTCTGCTCGCAGTAGGTTTCCCACCAATCCTTGACGTTGGGGGCTGCCTTGAGAAGAGCGAAAATAATATTTTCCTGAATTGAAAAACCATGAACAGAAAAATAACCCTCTAGCATATTTAACCATTTATCGATGGCATTTGTAGCTATCTAACTCTAGAATATGGGGATTTCAAACTTAACTTGTACCTTAAACGATCTGGCATTTCTAGAGTAGCTGTTGGAATCCGATGCGTTGCCACTGGGTAGCTGCTGAAGGATCTAGGCAAAGTTTTCCATCATCACATTCCTTTATCGCTACAAGGTCTCTTCAAGCAAGGTTTTGGTAGAATCTCCCTCCCCCTTCTATAGGTTGTCGGGATTTGCGAGGCTAGTCTTGCAAAGGTTTGACTAGTTCAAGCCCTAACTCCTTATATCTCGACCTTGTTGGGGACATGCAAAGAAAAATGAAGAAAAAAAAGCAAACCGCTCTGATACCACTGATCAAGATTTAAACAAGAATGCGATAAATTACACAGATAACCATAAACATAGAGATGTAGTGGAAATAATACTTCATTTCATTAATGTAAAATACTGAAATATGCTTACAAACAGAAATGGAAAGAAACCAACTAGGGCGATGGTAGCTTATCTATGAGAAGAGATGTGGTGGCTACATGCCTCTGTACTACCTTACAATGAGGCTCAAGGGCCTTTTTATTATTGAACAATAAGAGAAAATCATAAACAACCAAAACCCTAACCTGATGAGATGAAACACCAAGAGTTTATGGGCCCAGTTGGGGTGAGTTGGATAACCAACTTCCCAGGGTTCTGACACGGCCATATTATCTTTGTTTGATGCACATGATAACCCAATGGAAAGATCTCTCTAAGGAATATGATGGATAAGACAATTTTATACAAAAAATAGTTGGCAGTAGATTTCAAAAAAAACGTTGTTTAGGGCCTCAAAACGGCTCCAGAAGTTTAGGACCCAAAAAAATGCTAAAAATAGTAAACAGTGCTACAATTAAGGAAACTGAGAAATGAAAGAGGA